>JAVIWB010000948.1:0-18810 GCA_031893035.1 Dermolepida albohirtum | reverse complement strand
AAATAAAACTAAATATACCTGGACATACGAGGGAGCGTTTTTATATTCGCGGAATGGGGGACAAGGGGTGGAAATAAAAAAACCAAATTATTTTTCTTTTTCAATATATTCACCTGCAAGATGGATACATTTTTCACATCTTTCAATTAATTTATTTATACCCTCATAAAAAAATGATTTCTGATCTGCAAAATACGCCGAAACTGCCTCCTTGACTTCATCATCGGCAGTAAATTTTTTACCCCGCAGCTCTTTTTTCATTTTCGGAAACAGGTAATAATCACTCGGGGCCAGGTCTGGGCTGTAGGGTGGGTGATTCACAATTTCGAAGCCACCTTATGCAGGGCAGCTAACGCAACGCGGCTCTTGTGGACGGGCGCGTTGTCGTGCAAAAGCAGCACACCTTTTGTCAATTTTCCCCGTCTTTTCTCTTTAATGGCTTCTTTTAGTCGCTCTAATATTGAAGCGTAATATTCTCCGGTTATAGAAACACCTTTATCTTTATAATCAATCAGCAATATTCCTTCCGAGTCCCAAAATACCGTTGCCATGAGTTTCCCAGCTGATTGTGACACTTTAAATTTCTTAGGAGGTGCTGTGCCCTTTTTATGCCACTGCATGGAGTCTTGTTTCGACTCAGGTTTATAATGATGAACCCAAGTTTCGTCTCCAGTAACAATTCCACTCAATACACCATCCTTGTCTTCATTACAGAGGTCCAAAAATGCACGCGAACACTCTACGCGCTGTTGTTTTTGCGGCGGCGTGAGCATCTCGGCACCCATCTTGCGCTGACCTTAGACATGCCGAGATGATCGTGTAGGATTTTAAAAATTGTTGTATCGGATACTCCAACCATTTCTGCGAGTTGTTTCTTCTTTAGTCGAGCATCTTCGAGTACAATTCGTTCAACTTTTTGGATAAGTGCTGGCGTGGTTACCTCAATGCTCCTGCCCAGCCTCGGGTCGTCTTCAAGGGATTCCCTTCCTTGTTTAAATAAACTATGCCACTTATACACCATGGTTTTTCCTGGACAAGAGTCGCCGTAAACCAATGACATCTCATTCATTATGGTCGCGACTGACTTTCCTTGCCTGGTAAGGAACTTTATAACGGCACGATATTCGATTTTTTCCATATTTCACTTTTCACTCCTGATTATGTTACTTGGTTGACGATAGCTCAAAGACTAACTGTCTAATAACAATGAAACTTCGTATTTATACTAATCATGAGTCGCTGCACAGGCCATGCCCCCAATGCCCCCAATGCGCCTACTCACCCCTCTACAACCCGCTCATTCCGCGAATATAAAAACGCTCCCTCGTATATGTGCATATGAAGTCTAATAAAAATATTTGTAATTGCATACGAGCAGCATAAACGTTTTCTTGTGATATGTAGTATAACTGTGAACGATAAGATAAAACGTTCTTTTATAGTTATGCATACATATATTTCGACAAACACGTACAATTCCGAAAAAATTAATACATAAGAGAAGTTGCAACTGTCATTACGAAGGGGGCACCGTTTTGTCTACTTATAGTATATGCAAAGGGTATTAGGAAAGTTTTGCAATACAGCTTTGTTTATTTAATTTTTCAAAGTTATTTCCTCTACACTCAATTCACCTCTCCATCCTCCGAAACCAATCTTTAAACCAGTTCTGCCAAGTTTCACTAGAGAGTGAAGCACACTCGTTGTCCCAAACCCGCAGAATGTCCTCGCCACTGGAAAACCGCCTCCCTTTTAGGTTTGTTTTCACATGCGGGAACAGTGCAAAGTCGTAGGGAGCAAGATCTGGACTGTAGGGAGGGTGCTCGAGAAGTTTCAATCTTGTCGTGGTCAAATATTCGGTGCAGGTTTTGGTGCGGTGAGCCGGAGCATTATCGCGATGGAGAAACCAGATATCCATTCCTGAATTTGGCTGCAGGTTCTTCATATCCAATGACTTTAGGCAGGCACTGTTCAGTTAGCTGTGACTATCCAAAACGACGCGTTCCACAATTCCACTCGATTTGAAAAATATAGCTATCGTTTTCTTCTTTACAGATCGGAATTTTCTGACAACTACGGATGTGTCCTCATTGTCAAAGACACAAACTTTGTTTTGAGCTTTGGTCAGCACATCGTAATAGTATAGCCAAGTCTCGTCACCTGTCACGATGACATGCCGAGATTGCCCCTTATTAAACCTTTTTTTGCATTTCCCGGCACCAAGTCACACGCACCCAGAGAGAACAAAGTTTCGTCACGTGCAAACGATCATGCAGAATCAAACGAATTGCTAGTGCCTTTAGGCCTGAAGTATCCTCTATCTGTTGGTGGGTCACTCGCCTGTCCTCGCTAAGCAATTTCTTTACAGTAGTAACGTTTTCCTTCGTAACTGATAACGTTCGTGGCCTTCCTGGCCTTTCAGCATCCTCCACAGTTAAATTTCTCCTTTGGAATTCTCTATGCCACCTGAATATCGTTGTGCAATGTGGACAAACATCACTTAGTGCAAGAATCATTTCTTCGAAGCACTGGTCTATGTTTAAGTCACGTACGAAATTATAACGCAAAACTGCCCTTATCTCATTTCGTGACCACGATGCCATCGCAAGCACTTTACACTCTCATTGCTAATGAATAACTGAGCCAGCCCATCGACATGACGCGGCGGCTACTATGCACGTATGAACATGTCTCAATATGCAGCAACAAGCAGCTTCCTACGATTCATTGTTGCGTCATATTGCAAAACTTTCCTAGTACCCTTTGTATTAGCTCACAAGTTGTTCAAACCAGGGTAACGGAACGCAAAATGTAAGACATTATTTCTTGATGCTCGTCTTGTAACTCTATCTATATATTGGAGTTCGATGGATTGATGTTTTCAGTGCTTTTCAAAATCAAACGAGTGTACCAACGACCCACAAGCATATTTTTTTTTTACTTTTATGAATTAGATTAGTGATTCAAAAACTTTTCTTAAGCAATTCCCACTCTCTAGAAGTGCATAACGTTATTTATGATAAAGCGATTGTGGGAACAAATACTGTAAACATTTGTTATCAAGTAGGACTGTGTGTATTTTTGTTACTTGTGACATCTATTACCAAGTAGCGTAATTTACGTCTTCATGTTCAGAAACTTTCCACCTTACTCCAAAATAATTTAGCTTAATCAGCGAACTGCTATTTCCAAATTGTTCGTTGTTTAGTTTACTATTGATTCGTTATAATATATTATTATAAGTTGTCAGTTACATTCATTATTTTGTTAAATATAGGTAAATAAGTATGATATTAGTTTGCCAAAATGCTATACTATATATACCTGCTCTAAGGTTAATATATATTTTGGTTTCGTCATCAAATTACAAGAAGTAATGCATTCTGAAATGAATAGGATTATAATACGAGGGAGCGTTTTTATATTCGCGGAATGGGGGACAAGGGGTGGAAATAAAAAAACCAAATTATTTTACTTTTTCAATATATTCACTTGCAAGACGGATACATTTTTCACATCTTTCAATTAATTTATTTATACCCTCATAAAAAAATGATTTCTCTTTATCTGCAAAATATGCCGAAACTGCCTCCTTGACTTCATCATCGGCAGTAAATTTTTTACCCCGCAGCTCTTTTTTCATTTTCGGAAACAGGTAATAATCACTCGGGGCCAGGTCTAGGCTGTAGGGTGGGTGATTCACAATTTCGAAGCCCACCTTATGCAGGGCAGCTAACGCAACGCGGCTCTTGTGGACGGGCGCGTTGTCGTGCAAAAGCAGAACACCTTTTGTCAATTTTCCCCGTCTTTTCTCTTTAATGGCTTCTTTTAGTCGCTCTAAAATTGAAGCGTAATATTCTCCGGTTATAGAAACACCTTTATCTTTATAATCAATCAACAATATTCCTTTCGAGTCCCAAAATACCGTTGCCATGAGTTTCCCAGCTGATTGTGACACTTTAAATTTCTTGGGAGGTGCTGTGCCCTTTTTATGCCACTGCATGGAGTCTTGTTTGGACTCAGGTTCATAATGATGAACCCAAGTTTCGTCTCCAGTAACAATTCCACTCAATACACCATCCTTGTCTTCATTACAGAGGTCCAAAAATGCACGCGAACACTCTACGCGCTGTTGTTTTTGCGGCGGCGTGAGCGTTCTCGGCACCCATCTTGCGCTGACCTTAGACATGCCGAGATGATCGTGTAGGATTTTAAAAATTGTTGTATCGGATACTCCAACCATTTCTGCGAGTTGTTTCTTCTTTAGTCGAGCATCTTCGAGTACAATTTGTTCAAGTTTTTGGATAAGTGCTGGCGTGGTCACCTCAATGCTCCTGCCCGGCCTCGGGTCGTCTTCAAGGGATTCCCTTCCTTGTTTAAATAAACTATGCCACTTGTACACCATGGTTTTTCCTGGACAAGAGTCGCCGTAAACCAATGACATCTCATTCATTATGGTCGCGACTGATTTTCCTTGCCTGGTAAGGAACTTTATAACGGCACGATATTCGATTTTTTCCATATTTCACTTTTCACTCCTGATTATGTTACTTGGTTGACGATAGCTCAAAGACAAACTGTCTAATAACAATGAAACTTCGTATTTATACTAATCATGAGTCGCTGCTCAGGCCGCGCCCCCAATGCGCCTACTCACCCATCTACAACCCGCTCATTCCGCGAATATAAAAACGCTCCCCCGTAGTATCAGCAAAGACGAAAACGTAGCAGACACACATTTTTAGAAAAAATTGTGAAGACTTGGGTTCTATAGTGTTCTAGACTATTTCTTTTGTCCCATAGAAGTAAGAACCCTTTTGAAGGGTAACGTTTTGAACAGAATTTTTTAGTTAAAAGCAGAACTTTTAATGTAGTTAGAAGGTGGCTTCTTGAAAAGAATTTTTCAGCTAAAAGCAGAACTTTTGATCTAGCTGGCTCCTTAATCTGCTCTTACGTACTGTTGTTTTTGATTCTTTAAGTATTTTGAATAGTTCCTTACAAGGTCTCTGTGTTATTCTAAGAAGGGGTATGAATAAAGTTAACTTCCGGTTTGATTTATTTCTGCGCATTTGAAAATTCATAAAAAAGTGATTGAAGCACAGTTTAATAAATTATTGCAGTGACAAGTGGATGTTAAGTACGTTTGTAGATATCTCCTTTAATAAGGAAAAATTTCAACAAACGCGAACAAAAATCTTAAACATCACAAATCCACAGAAGCAAGGTACCAAATGAACAAAACGTTTTTACGTGCATGTAGATTACGAACAGGATTCACAGAATTGTGAGAAAGAAACAAGATTTAAACTATTTTTATAACCAATCGAGAAGCTGAAAAAATTTTATCAGTCATCATACAAAAGTTACAACCAGATCAAGATGTACATACACATACATCAAATATCAGAAAGATTAATGGAAAGATTAATGCTCGAAAAATACGAAAATGCAGTCAGATAGAAAATAATGCAGTACTCATCAACATAGCATGTATTAAATACAGCTCGCAAAATTCATTTAAACAATACCAAAAGTTAGATAAATGTGAAAAATTAAAGATTAGAATCATAGGAATGCATTAATCTAATGTAGGTCCTTGGAGTATTCCGCAATTCGGATGTAACCAGTCAGCTAGAATTTCCCTTATCATTATTTTGCAATATGATGGACCGCATTTGATTATTTAATTTTAATAGTCCATAAACCACGCCTCTGAAACCCATTAGCTCCAACTTCCGCAAAAGAATCGAATGATCTGCCTAATGCCATTGATAGATCCAAAAATACTCTAGCAACTTTTTGTTGGCAGACAAGATCTCTGTTATTCTAGTAGTCGACATACATGTATCTCTAGTAGTTGAGACCTTGAATAACCCATTTTGTGACAACAAGATGTTATATACTTTTTTCATGATTTTGGCAATTATTAAAATTGCGAAGGGTCTGTACTTTCTCACCTTTTCTGAATATGGGTTTTACTAGCGTTATTTTCAAGTATTCCGGAGAGATGCAAGAAAGCAATGGTTTATTGCTGTTCATATCTACGTACACAATACGTCAGTACATCTTTTTATCAAAATTGTGTGTAATCCATCAGCTCCTTATGCTTGCGTATCTGTTAATGAAGATATGATATTATAATTCTCAACAGGCTTTATTTCATATGACATGTAGTTCAAATTGCTCTGGCCTTAAGTATTACTTACATTCAGATTTACAAAAAATAAATTCATGTAAAACTTTTCTATGATAAACACGTACTAGATTAATATTTAAAACCTTCCGTGTTATATTGCCTGTTACTCTGGTTGCAATCTCCTGTGTTGCATTTACTTTATTTTATTCTAGGATACTGTCCACATAGCAATTAATATTCATAAAACACCGAGTACAAATCACATCGAATCTGTTCATGTATATCATAAGATGAACGACAATGTCTATGATCGCCTTTGGACAACTAATTACTAGCGATCCAGTAATAAGAAATCGGACATGATTTGGTTGAGTAGTTTCGGCAGTCACTTACGCTGTAGGAAGTGTACTAATTAGTGAACCCGCGAAGTAATACGAGGGTAGTTTGATAAGTAGTGAGAATGGAAAAGAAAAACGAATTTTTTAAATACAAAATAATTTTTATTTTCCAATATATTCCACAAAAAGAGCAATACATTTATTCCAACGGTGCTCCAATGCCCTTATGCATCTGTAAAATGCGATTCGGGAAGGCTTGCAAAATACTCATTTACGAAGATGGTAAACTCGTCGTTAGACGAAAATTTCTTTCCACCTAGTGCCGTTTTCAAGTTTTGAAAAAGGTGGAAGTCGGACGGGGCTAGATCCGGCGAATAAGGCGCATGCGGTACTAATTGGAAATGCAACTCGTGGATTTTGGACATCGGAACCGTGCCTGTATGCGAGGGAGCGTCTGTCTTAGCGAAACAGAATCTTTTTCTTTGCCATTCCTGATCGCTTAGCACGAATCTCAACATTTAATTTTTGTAGAAGTTCTGCATAATATTGTCCGTTTATTGTGACACCTTTCTGAAGGTAATTAATGAGCAAAATGCCCTTTGAGTCCAAAAAAATTGATGCCATCACCTTGTTTGCCGATAAAGTGGTTTTCGCATTCTTTGGAGGTGTATTAGTTCTAACCATTGTTTCGACTGTTGTTTAGTTTCGGGTGTACTGTATTGTATCCAAGCTTCATAGCAAGTAACAAATCGCCTACAAAAATCAACCGGATTCAGCTTAGAAAGGTCCAAACATTCATTGGAAATGCGCAAACGAGTGAACTTTTGATCAGTCGTAAGCAATCGCGGCACCCATTTTGCCGAAAGCTTGCAAAGGCCCAATTCTTTCGTTAAAATGTGGTGTACGCGTTCTGTTGAAATGTTTACCATGTCTGCTATCTCTCTCACTTTGAGTCGTCGATCTTGCGTAATAATATTATGGATTTTTACAATCATTTCATTAGAAGTCACGATTTTGGGTGTTCCACAGCGCGCTTCATCAACACAGCTTGTTCTACCACGTTTAAATTCATTCATCCATCTACTTATTGTGGCGGATGATAAAGCATATTCACCTAATGTTTCCCGTAACTCATATTTTATTTCAGTAGCTTTCATACCCTTAATTACAAAGTATTTAATCACCGCACGATATTCTGCTTTTTCCATTTTAACAAAACGACGTGTTTCTTCTTTTTCAATCAGCTGTCAAAAATAAACTAATCAACCGATTTATCTAAATATCGGAATGTAAACATATAAATAGCCAACCTAAATTACATTGCATTTGTTTTACCAATTAGAGCGCCACCTATGTGTCATTCTCACTATTTGTCAAACTATCCTCGTAGTCATCGCCTACAAAATGAATTATCATTCTTGTTAGTATCGACTACATACGTATTCATGAATTATATATATGAGGCGGACTAGAAATTAGTTAGCGTAATAAAAAGATAGCATTAATAAAACATTTTATTCGTTTTCAACTTGACAATTATTCAAAACATAACCTAAAATTTGGGGTCACTACGATTGTAAGGAGATTTTAATACATTTTAGCCCTCGATTTAGAGAAATTAGAATATGATCCGAAGGACTTTTGGCACTAATTAATAATATTGAGATGCATTGAACGATGCAATATAACGCAAAAGGCCCCACATGTTCACATTTTGTCTCTTTTAATGGCAAAAATTCGTAAAACACATTTACAAATGTCCCACGATAATATGATGTTAAACTGGCTTAGTGCAATTAATACTTTCGATAAAGACAGAGAAGTTGATCGATCTATTTAAAATTAGCCTTATCGCATTGCCTGTTTTGCGTCACCCATTCAACAAACGTTTAAAACTTAACTTCTATTTACTTACACATTTGGGACTTAATTCTACTTACGATATATGGAACTAAAATAATATTTTCTACATAATCTTATAACCAATAACTAACTACATTGGATTTATTTTTGATTTCATCAACCATCGATAAAAATTATTCAAAAAAATTTTTCTAATGTTCCAAAAGTATTCTAGTTTTCAGTGCATATTAAATTACTTATTAGTACATATTACATAGTATATATTAGCAGATATAATAATATGGTTGCATTTTCTTTGTTTTATTATATTTTTAAAGTCAGTGGAATTTTCATAGTACTAGATAGTTTCTAAGTAACACTGTCAAGGTGTCTTGATTCATTAGTATTATAACCTTTAACCACATGTAAGCTCTTCAACAATAAATATGTGCAACGGACATACAGATCACAGACTGTCTAAGATTGCAATCAGTTGATCATAAACAGTGTATATAAAAATATCCAAACTAAATAATTGATCTGTCAATTTACACAACCAATCTGCACTAATATTTTGCACTGCAAGTTAATTGTGAATGATACTTTAAGAAAAAAAAAAGGTTAGAGAAATACAACCAGTAGCAATCCATAATATGATAAATGAGTTTCGTAATAAAATACGGCCAAAAATTGACTAATACATTTCAAACAATTAAAAGACATATAAATAAAAGTAAATTTTGTATTTCTAAAGAATAAAAATGTGTTACTAATACATTATAAAATTTATTACATTAAAATACTTTCTTAAAAATATTATTATAAAATTAGGGCGACGTCGTTTGTATAAAATTATTATGACACCGTTCACAAAACAGTTATTCGAAGTCTTCAACTATAATTAAAAACGGATACAAAGAGTAAGATAACTTAAAGTAAACTAAGGTAACTAGTTATAATATTATATATGTGTATATACATTTTTCACATATTTACTAGTTTAAGGAAAATTTAAAAATTCTATATGCCCCAAAACAAAGGACACCAAAATCTGGAAGTCTATGAAATATAGACTACTTTTTTTAGTGATAGATAATAAATGGCAAAAGAAGAAAAGTTCTAGAAGCCGGCACTAATTAACAAGGATTTATTAAATGTTGTTGAAAAATTAAGAATCGGGTAGGCGCCGTAACGCTTAATACGAATCGACGAAGGTTACAGGTCTTACGATATTTAAAGAGAAGTCTTTGAAGAACGTGCATGAAAATGTATTTAGCCAAACGTCTAGCAGAAAAACGTTTAAGAAAATAGGGCGTTTCTGCTGTAGGATATAAATCGGAGAACGTTTAGATAATGCAAATAAGTTCACGAAAATTGTGTATTGTAATTCATGGTAAATTTTAATGTAAACTGTGGTCGATTGGATTAATCAAAAAGCGTAAATAAAACATTTTCCACAATAATGTTCGTATTCTGCATAGACATTTCGATAACTAAGTTGTCATCATCAGCACATAATTAACCACAGTGTCGCACCTGGATCCACGGTAAAAATAGTACAGAAACGAATTTGTACTACACATTCTCCGTCAAGAGCCAAACACACTTTGCGTGTTTGGCTATTGACAGAGCACGTCTGCACGTGCTAGATAATAATCATAACGTAACCACGGATTGTCTACATTTTGTTAAGAATATGAGTAGTTACTATAAATTAGATATCTGTAAACGCATATGTATTTAAAAAACAGAAATCATGTGTTAAACGCCGATGGTGGTCTGGTACCATATTGGTGTGTCTTTTAATTCATTGAAAAGTAATATACGACCGTTCAAAAGGTTCGCATATGTAAGCAGAGGGGCGTACTTTAAGATAAATGGTTAGTTTTTAAGGCTAGAATATAATTTATATTATGAAATACGAATATAGAGTGTGCGTTTGGCTTTTCACGATGAATGTCTTCTAGGGATTTGTTTCTGTGCGATTTTTCCCGCGAATTCAACTGCGATACTATGATTAATTATCTGCTGATGATGACAATTTAGTTGTCGAAATACGTATACAGAATATATAGAACATTATTGTAGAAAGGGGTTTTTTATACCGCTTTTGATTATTGAATTTCAATGTTAGCAATGATTCGATGTTCCTTTAGAATCTGTGAATTTGTTAACCGACAAACAATTAGTTTTGGCCGTGTAAAAATTTGGTGCCCAGTGTTCACTAAACGCATAGTGTACCTTATTTTATTAGAAACGAAAATAAGAACGCTGTTTTTGTGAATCTATTGCGATATATAGAACAGATACTAATACAATTCTTGAGAGATATTAGAAGATTCTGCCGCATCAAAAATCTTTCATTCAATACACAATGATTTCAACAGAATGTGGTGAGGATTCTGGGAATCGCATAAGTTTCAGCAGTACTGTTTCTATGTTCTGCATATTCACCTGACGTCACTTCTGTTGATACTTTTTTCTTTGAAATATTGCTAAAAGAGTTTTCCAAGAAAACCTAACGATAAACAAGAATAAATTTCTCAAAAAGATTATAATATAAAAGTGGTGCTATTATTTTACATTGTTAACAGATTTTATACACGCGCGAGCACGTAGTAGGGAATATATTGAAATATTGTGATGTTGAGCATATTTTCTGTCTCAGAAATTCAAAAATTGAGTTAAGTTTAGGTTTTGAAATTATTGTAATTAGTATATTCAGTAAACCCTAATTTTTAGTGTCTTTTGTTTTGCGCATACAGAACTAAATAAGTTAAATAAGAAAAAAAACACATATTTGAGCAACAGTATAAATCCAAATATAATTTTTGTACAATATTTAGAAATTAAAATAAAGCAATGGCAATTAAATTATGAAAAATTGGTAAATTCTGCTCAATTTTGTCGGTTCCATTAGTGTAAAAGCGATCGATGTGTAAATGCATCGCTCGGGGTTAATTGTACAAAATAAAGATAGCGACTCATTAGACTTATTTTGTATATAACAAATAAAAATTGCGAAAAATGCGTTTCATACGGTAGCCCAGTTATGATAAAATTAAAAGCATCTTAATAGATTTGCACACTTAAATTTTAGGAAGCAAACTACAGTTATATATTTTTTGCAATCATACACAGACCGAAAGCCTATAAATCGATAGGTTTTGCGTTAATGGTACACACCAAAATCTAAAAGTGAAAGACGGACAATCTGTAGAAAAGGAATTGTCCCCTTTGGTCTTTAGAAATGCAGGCTATTCAATTAGGTTAACATATTTGAAAGCCGGAATGTAAGGAAACGTTACTTTCACTCCACAGACTAAACAATACAATATTCATTGTTATAGAAAACCATGAATTTCTCTTTCAAATTTAAGTTTGCAGTATAACTCTTCGTGTTAATGAAGGCATTTACAAAATTTTGTAGTGTAGTTGGGAATAACTTTGTTATGTTCTTTTATTGCTTGCGACATTTTATTTTTCTGGAAGATGTATTGTTAAGTCTACTATACGATTCCTAAAGAATGCATACAATAATTCCATTGTTTTCCTTGTCTTACAGGTTCTAAGTTCATCCTGTTGGAAATATTTCTCTTTATGAATGTTTATGGTAATTGTTTTTTATTATTAAATTATTTATTTTTACAATTGAACGGTTTGTATGTAATACAATGTGACTTGATCCATTAGGGGTGTTTATATTCCCAACTTATGTTTGGAGAAAAAACACATCATGGCTTTCTATAATGTAAAGGATTTCAATCAATTTGTAGTAGAATATACAAATATATAATTTAGTTGAGAATGTTATACTGAACAAGTAATTTATTTCTAAACAAATTCTTATATTTTAAGAACAGCTTTTCGAAAATACATAGTTTTAGTTAACTCAATTATTTGAGAGATGTAAAGGATAAAATATGTCAAAGAATTAGAAAAAACTAAAGTGGAAATTTGCACAAATCGCAATCAGTACTAAAAAAATGTGTCAATAATATTCAATATTGTATATTAATTTCTTCCATTCATCAGGAATTTTGCTTCGGTTACAATAATTTTAAATTATTTAAATATTAAAAATTTGTTACTTAATTCGTATGGGACATCTTCAGGGCTCAACTACTGCTACTGTCTGTCGCACTGAAACTCAACTTACTTATAACTTAATTTTTTTTATTGAGAAAAAGAAAGGATTACTTTTGAAATGATTTTACTTAAATTAGATAAATTACAATAAAACTTCATATATGACGAAAGAAACTGAATTAAAATCTGTATTTATATTTGTCTTTCCATGTAAGTATTTACATAGTCTATATTTTTAAATGAAGTAATTACTCTTCTTAAAACAACTAATAGGTTTTTTATATAATCGATAATAATAAGTAATAATAAAAAGTAGTGCCAGTTAATATAATATCCACAATAATTTCTATAAACTAGGACCTTCTTAAACAAGAGATTGGATACACACGCTTGTCTTAATATATTGTATTATACGTACATATGTGTTAAAGCGATCGTCGCTGGAGTCAGTGCTGCCAACCATATAATTATAGTATTTGAACGATAATTACAACTCTATACACTATAAATTTTCAAAATGAATATAATATGTACATTCACAAATCATAATGACAAACATTGTGCTCTGACAAGTTACGAGGGAGTGTTTTTATATTCGCGGAATGGGGGACAAGGGGTGGAAATAAAAAAACCAAATTATTTTTCTTTTTCAATATATTCACCTGCAAGACGGATACATTTTTCACATCTTTCAATTAATTTATTTATACCCTCATAAAAAAATGACTTCTCTTTATCTGCAAAATACGCTGAAACTGCCTCCTTGACTTCATCATCGGCAGTAAATTTTTTACCCCGCAGCTCTTTTTTCATTTTCGGAAACAGGTAATAATCACTCGGGGCCAGGTCTGGGCTGTAGGGTGGGTGATTCACAATTTCGAAGCCCACCTTATGCAGGGCAGCTAACGCAACGCGGCTCTTGTGGACGGGCGCGTTGTCGTGCAAAAGCAGAACACCTTTTGTCAATTTTCCCCGTCTTTTCTCTTTAATGGCTTCTTTTAGTCGCTCTAATATTGAAGCGTAATATTCTCCGGTTATAGAAACACCTTTATCTTTATAATCCATCAACAATATTCCTTCCGAGTCCCAAAATACCGTTGCCATGAGTTTCCCAGCTGATTGTGACACTTTAAATTTATTGGGAGGTGCTGTGCCCTTTTTATGCCACTGCATGGAGTCTTGTTTGGACTCAGGTTCATAATGATGAACCCAAGTTTCGTCTCCAGTAACAATTCTACTCAATACACCATCCTTGTCTTCATTACAGAGGTCCAAAAATGCACGCGAACACTCTACGCGCTGTTGTTTTTGCGGCGGCGTGAGCATTCTCGGCACCCATCTTGCGCTGACCTTAGACATGCCGAGATGATCGTGTAGGATTTTAAAAATTGTTGTATCGGATACTCCAACCATTTCTGCGTGTTGTTTCTTCTTTAGTCGAGCATCTTCGAGTACAATTTGTTCAACTTTTTGGATAAGTGCTGGCGTGGTCACCTCAATGCTCCTACCCGGCCTCGGGTCGTCTTCAAGGGATTCCCTTCCTTGTTTAAATAAACTATGCCACTTGTACACCATGGTTTTTCCTGGACAAGAGTCGCCGTAAACCAATGACATCTCATTCATTATGGTCGCGACTGATTTTCCTTGCCTGGCAAGGAACTTTATAACGACACGATATTCGATTTTTTCCATATTTCACTTTTCACTCCTGATTATGTTACTTGGTTGACGATAGCTCAAAGGCTAACTGTCTAATAACAATGAAACTTCGTATTTATACTAATCATGAGTCGCTGCACAGGCCACGCCCCCAATGCGCCTACTCACCCCTCTATAACCCGCTCATTCCGCGAATATAAAAACGCTCCCTCGTACATACTTTACTGTATCGTTATTACGAAATTTGAATAACCCAGCACCATCTCAATAATCAAATGGTCAATAGTAAACTCGATCTATAAATCTAGACAAGAAACAAAAAATAAAGTGTTTCGAATGCATATTCACGGAACTATTATTTCCAACGAGAAAAGGAATTGACGAAAACAGTCGTAAAAGATAGTTTAGCTCATATACCTTACTGTCGATGATATTACTATATATACTGTTCATTATTCTTGGTGGTATTTTTAAGTTTGAATTGCGGTGTTACCAACTCTGGATAAAGAAAATTCAAAAGTATGCCCTCTAAACTTCTAAATTTATTTTTATCTTACACACAGAAAATGTATATGGCGTTTTATTTTTTAAGAGTTCTATATTAAATTATACTAATCAAAATAACTAAACGCATTTATTGTCTTTTATCTATCCCACTATATTACTTTTCTAATGTATTATATTAACTTAGCTCTGATTCTCGTAAATAATATAGTAACACACAATACAGTTGGCAGCACTGGTTGGAGTATACAAAAGCTCGCTCCAATATGCTTATAGGTCAGTTTTCAAAAGTTTAACTATGTGATAAAAAATGATATGTGATTTGGTATGACTTGCAAATGATGTGAGAACACAACAAAGTATTACTAAAGTGTTTGTTGCAATTAGCTTGTAGAAGTTGTGCTCATAATACAAACTAGATTGCAAGCGAGTTTGCTGCTGTCATTGGAAAGATGCTTTCAACGCAAACACTAAGAAACTGTTAGTGATCGTCAAAAAAAATTCCTGAAAATGTTTGGATTCCTCTTACTGCAGAGCATAAAAGAGATTGACGAATTTTGATTTATGTTGTAGGCAGAATGAAGTGGCCAGCCAATTCACGAGATGGTAATTCAATAGAGCAGGTTTGGAATGTTGTGGGATGACGTATTTCTACACGAAATATGCCACCAAGAACGCTTATACATTGCAAATGGATGTCAGGGATGAATGGGGTATGATTTCCCAAGAAATGTACCAGATGTTTAATTTGGCATTAATATGCCGAACGTTTTTAGATGTCAGTGGAGATCATACACATTTGCTCAGTATTAATCTCTATCTTTGTCTAGAATTATTTCAAAAGAACTTGTGTACAATTTAATATTTCTGTATCTTCGTATACTAACAATGTAACGTTTTATACTCCTTTTACAAGATCACATTGAAACTCGTTCAAATAAGTTAAAATACAACAAGGTGTTGAGGTACTTGTTCATAAATACACTGAAACCAAGAAATGGTTTTTTTAAAGTTTATTATAATTTTTATGAAATAACTGTTAATGGTTTTGAATAGCGTAATTGATTTTGTCGTTAAACTGTTCTATCAATAATCTGAACGACAGAAGTTCTAGCATCGAATTCTAAGTCGGAATATTTTTTAGATTTGCAGAATATTTGCTGAAAATGTCTCCTAATTCGCATATCGCAGTATATTAATACAACTAGATTGATGTAGCCATCCAAGTAAATAACTATTGTTGCAAATAATACTAAAATTATGTAATATCGATGTATATATACCATAAATTCAGTAGACCATACAAGGAGCAAGCATATTAGATAAGTACTGCATAAACGAATCCTTAAATGATGATATTCTTCAGGAGGCGGCTTAATCAAGGAGTGTATTACTTTTGCAAGAAATATTATAATGACTGAAAATGAAATCGCTTCTAAACAAACTATGGCAATAATAGTTCCTATTTCGTTACGGCTCATTGCGAAAACTAATACATGAAAAATTAACACCAAAGACCAAATAACAGTTACAGAGTATTTATATATTTTATCAGACTTTACAAAACAATCAAACATAAATAATATAAGCAAAATTCCTGTGAACGTTAAGTCTGTTGCACCAAAGTAAAAGATTATTTCTAAAACGAATCTGTCAAGTAACGAAGCAGGAATGACACTAGCCGGAATAAAATTCAAAATGAAGAGAGTATTTAATATACTCCAATTTATTATTATTCGATATACTGTAAATGTAGACGAAAGATTATTTTTACATATTATAAAAATAATCAGTACGTTAGGCACTAGGCAAAATATACTAAATACCAGTAGCCCAATTTGATGTGGAGAAATTCCCTGGGAACGTGTGATACTGAGAGTGTCGTTAAATAAGGTATTATTTGTTTCGTCAAAATTTTCTTCTAACTCCACGACGACATCCATTTTCGGGAACCTAAAATATTTCAAATTACAGAATTAAAATAACACTTCTCAGTATGCAATTAAGGTATTTTCATGATGTGTCTCTAGTTTTTTTTAAACCTAAAAATTATTTATTTATTAATTTATACATTACAGAAAATAATTTTAAACAGTACGACTTAAGTAATATAATTAAGATGCGAGAATAACAACAAAAATTAAAGTTAATTATTTTTATTTTTTAATTATAAAGAAAAGACAATATTTTTGATGATTTTATTTTTCAACGAAAAACTCAATGTCTTTGTAACAAGTTTACTCCATTAGAAGGAATTATTGTTCTGCTGGACTGCAAAGTAGGTATCAAACTGGTTATTGGTTACTAAATGACATACCCTACGATGCTTTTCCAAATTTCTAAATAGCGAGAAATCAGACGGAGACAAATTATAATTGTGGTCCAATTCAAGGTAATTATTAAAGTGAACTTTTTGCGACACAAACCTAGGTGCTTATGTATATATGTGTATGTATATGTATATAGATAATCGCTGTTATCTGGCATGTATTGAGCAAGAGTAACTTCTATTTGGTCATCTTCAATGGATTGATGACTCTACCGAAACTGTTTTCATTTTATATATTATTGACGGAGCCTTGTTTCCATGAATAGTTTTAGGAGAATATCTGTTTCTCTGTCAAAAAACTAACATTAGTAGTGATACGGTTTATAAAGCACAAAGTAGTGTAGTCAAATTTACAATTGTACAAATTTTGTCACTATTGAACGAAGAAATACTAAACAACGTGGCGTCTTTAAACTTGAAACATATGCTTTATAGATTATATACTTTCTAATACAGTGATATTTTTCAAACAACTGCCGCCATTTCTAGGTCAAGCCGGGTACTTATAGGACCACCCTCGTACAGTTCATAAAAATACATGTAACCTATAAAATTATTTTGGAAACATTTTCAACTATTGGGATATTAAATACTATTTAATAATATAGAGTTTAACTAAAACTTGAGTATTTCTTCAAACAGAATTCATTTCTACAATTTGAAAATGTTCTTTGTTCTTTATCATTTCTAAGTTTAAACATTATTCTTCAATATAATACATTATTGAATTTAAAATTGTTAGGATTTATAAATTTTACGTAATGAAGTAAGATAAGCGCGTTAACACATTTTGGGCAGTGGAACACAATCACGTACATTGACTTATGATAAAAAGAAAATATACATATTTATTAAGTTCGGAAATATGAGATAATATTTCTTGTATAATACGAAATATTTATGATTTAGTCTGATCTAACATTGGTTTGAGAAATTCCGTAATAGAAATGAATTATTCGATAGTTTAAGATATGTTTGTCAAATGTAGTTTTAAGTATTTAAATATTTAAAAATCCGTTTAACTAAGTCTTAATAACACTTGTAGTCTAGTTAGTTATAAATCGTACTACAGTACTGCGATATCTTCATTCCAATAAGAAAATGTTCTATCTGTACGTAAATAGCTTACGGATTTTATCAAGAAGATGAGCTGAATACGTTAAATTCGTGTTTTCGTTATCGCTAAGAAATACGATGTAGGAAACTCTCTTAATCAAGAAGAGGTTAAAAGGAAATCTTCATCGGTTCCAAAGATGCAGATGTTTTAAAATCGTATTTATGCTCTTTTCTGTTGGCAAAAGTGTGTTCAAGAGATGGATATTATTTTTATTAATAACAGCTTCTTTCTTAGGAAGTAAATAATAAATTTTACACATCAGGTGTGATTTTTACATGAATCAACAGCGCTGTAATCCGTAGACGCTAATTAAATGACTAACCACGCCTACTACAACAGTTTGAGGGACAGGACAGGGATAGGTTTTTATTTTATTGATAAATATTAATAACGATGAAATCTAACAAGATTTACAGAATTAAAATATTTATTGAACTTTAAATGATAAATTGTATCTTTTGTGCTAGAATATTAAAATGTAATTTGTTTAATAATTCTCCCGATTTATTTATAGTTTAAACAGGTATAAATTCCAAAATGTTCTCAATACGGTTCTGGTATATGGTACCAAGTTACTGTCAAGTAAATTTGTCCCATCAGTAGATGCTACTAGCTTAAAAGCTATGGTACGAGGCCCCTCATCAAACTATTTATCGGTTGAAACGATAAATGCATATTGTTTTGTTAAAAATGGACGAAAATTAAAAACAATACTGTCGCGCAGAGAGATGAATGATACCTGAAATTGGAATTGTCATTTGGATAATTATGGTGCTATATGTTGGCGAAGGGGGTG
>JAVIWB010000947.1:0-191584 GCA_031893035.1 Dermolepida albohirtum | reverse complement strand
CTCCCTCCTTCTGTAAAGTCTAAGCAGCGCACAGCATTTTAATTATGTGAAACTATGTAAACGATGTCTTATTTGACACGATAATAGTAAAAACGCTGGTGGTTTGAAATATTGTTTTTCTTGTTAGAGATTTTAGATTGTAATTCTTAATGAAATAAAATTAGTGTTAAAGAGACGGTGATGTAATGTTTAAACTTTTTCTGGAAATTGAATTCAACTGGCGTACGCCGTTACAGACACGCGCACTTTAAATGCTCTGGTTGTAATTATGTGTGTATAGTCAAGGATGAAATTCCGCTATTGAGCGCCAGATGGCGACAACTTAATTAAAGAGTTTAATACTAGCTAGATAACACAAATAAAGATAATAAAAATGTTGCTAAATTAAAAAATATTTTATTTTATTTAACTTACACCTCAATTTCTTTTGACTTTCAAAAATTAAAAAAGAAGTTTATTGAGTTTTGACTATATTTTGCTACAATACTATCTATTTATGTATTGGTAATTTTTTTCCATCTTTTGATTTTATAACGATTAACAAAAACTTTCTTCTAAAAGTGTTTTGTATAGTGAAAAATGTTATCAAATTTTTTTATTATTTTTGAAAAGCCTAGAATCTTTTCAATTAATTGATGTGCTAATAGTGATATTAATCCTGGCAATATATAATTTAATCTTGAATTTTAGAATGCTTTCGCTTGTTTTGGTTTAATATTAACCACGAAACTGAACAAAGTGCACATAATTAAGCAACGGGTCAAAATAAGATCATGTTTTAAAAAGTTAATATATTTAAGTATTAAGAACGTGTTCTATATTTTTATACTACAAGTTATTCCATCAATTTATAAATAAATGAAAGAATAAAGACAGTTGACAGTCATGTAGTTCTATAAATAGCTTATTTTATTAGTAATAAATTAAAATATAACACTCAACAGGACAAATAATCTTCGTAAACATATAAAAATTCTTGATCGTACTTTCCGTGTATGATTTGATTCCTTTGGGCTACTTTAACTAACTGAATAATTAATGGCAGCTTACCGATGACACCTTCATCGTACAGTTAAGAACAAATAAACGACACCATATAATATACTGTTTCCACTATTAATTCCTACTCATCATGGTTTTGCGAATAGATAAACGTTCTATGATTACGAATTTAAGTTGTTTCAATAAATATGTTGCTGAATAGTCGATTTTACACAATTACATCAATGTTATATACACCAATTTTTGTGAGGCGTTTTATTAGATTGATCACTTTCGTTACTTAATAAACGTCTTCAAATCACTTTTTCTCCTGTAATTATTATTTTGTCTAAATTTTATCTGCCGAATAAGTAATATGTTGAATATCATAACATCAATATTCAGCGTCGCAGGGTTCTAATTTGGGTTCTTTCTTTTTAAATTAGTTAATAGCGTTATTGGAATTTTGTAATTATTTTTGTTGTTTTTCATTTTGTAGTCACTTTTATATTGTATTGAATTATTTGTACCAAATTTCCTGTAACTGGGTTATTAACCTGTCAAAAATTATTGTTTAATTATTATATGGTACGCGTCCGTGCGTATCATTTCTGGTCGCTACTAACAGTACCATTCATTTAACAGTACTTTTGAAATTTTTAGTAATGGATGTTGAAAAGCATTATATTTTAATCATAAATATTTTACATTATTATTAATATCAATATTGACTTTGAGACACGTCCATTAAATATTGGGTCTGGGAAAAAGTTCGTGGCGTTTTTTTCAGTAAAATTCAACTGGTCCCCGCATGGCGCGTGGACGAATTCATTTAAACCGAATATGCTCCATTATTATCGACAATGTTTCGCCATTTTTTTGGTAGATCCATGATCCCATCGGTGAAAAACTTCTGTGGTTTCTGGTCAAAAACTGAATCAAGTAGTTTTCACAGGCTTCTTTTGAAACCAACTTAATTCCATTGAGAGAGTTCTGCAGAGATTGATAGTCAGAGGGTGCTATATCCGGACTGTAAGGTGGGTGCATCAAAACTTCCCAACCAAACTCTCTCAATTTTTGACGGGTCATCAAAGAAGTGTGTGGTCGGGCGTTGTCATGATGGAAGACAACACCTTTCCTATTAATCAATTCGGGCCGTTTTCTTTCAATCGCCTGGCGTAATCTCTCTAGTTGTGCACAGTAGAGTTGAGAATCAATCGTCTGACCAGTTGGAAGTAGCTCGTAGTGGACGATTCCCCTCCAGTCCCACCATACACACAGCATCACTTTTTTTGGCGTCAATGTTGGCTTAGCGAACGCTTGTGACGGCTCACCATCCTTTATCCACGATCTTTTACGCTTCCGATTATCGTACGTAATCCATTTTTCATCTCCGGTTATTAAACGTTTCAGAAACGGCTCGATTTCATTCCGTTTCAGCAGCGCATCGCAGATGTTAATTCGGTCCATCATGTTTTTCACGCTCAACTCATGAGGAACCCATACGTCAAGCTTTTTTTTGTAACCAGCTTTGTGTAAATGGTTCAAAACAGTTTTGTGGTCAATGCCTAGCTCCATGCCAATATCGACACTGCTGATATGCTTATCTTGTTGGACTTTTTCAAGAATTTCATCAGATTTTTCAGTGATTGGACGACCGGAGCGTGACTCATCTTTCACATTGAAATTTCCAGAACGAAAGCGAGCGAACCATTTCCGCGCAACAGATTTCGATAAAGTACCTTCACCGTACACAGCACAAATTTTATCACAAGCCTGCGCAGCGTTCTTCCCCTTATCATAATAATATTGCAGAATATAGCGAAATTTCTCATTATTCTTCTCCATTTTCAAATGCGAATAACTTTCCAACCACTGCACCGATTACAATGTTTCTACGCTCAAACTAACGTTCGGAAGGTCATCTAAAAAACGAGCCGTCGGTGGTGTCGCTGTGAGTTGTTGTTCTTTAGTTATCGACAACCAATGCCATCTATCGGGAAAAACGCCACGAACTTTTTCCCAGACCCAATATTTACCACCGCTATACTAAAAGATCTAATATCTAGGGAATGAACATAAGAAACAGACAACAAAACAAATTTTCACACCCGGAGTCGAACGAAGTAAGACAAATATCAAAGCTGTTAGCCACGACGGTAAAATACATAAGAAATCTTATACAAAATTCTAATACTAGTTTCCAAAAGCACTTTATTCAAGTTAATTTTTGCATTCACATTAGGATGGACGTTCAGTGGTGCTTGCAAATTCATATTCAACAAATCTATCCACCCAGTGTTTAGAGCGTATATAACCCAACAAAATATAGTTGGCATCTCCTCTTTCCGTGCAATTGGTACAAGTATCCGTTTCTATAACACTAATTCTACATAAATGTGCAGAAAATCTTCCACGATCAAAAGTGTTCTATGTATACAGTCTTTTGCCGGGATATTGTCAATCCAGTGCTTCCTATGTTGTTCATTCTCACTAAGTGTCTTCGTATCTTTTCCAGCACCCTTTTTTGAAATAAATTAGAAAATCAAAATAATGCAATGAAACTTCATTCACGTTTAGTTTTTAATGACCTCCCTGCGCTAAATTATACACAAATTAATTGCTCTTGATGCGTGAATGGTCTTTAATCCAACAAAATATATTTCCTCTGTTCTTGAAGAAGGTTAAAACGATATATTATGTGACCAATGACATACGATGATTTTATATTGAAATTTTTTATGCTTGTTAGTATACTTTTCTCACAAAATTGTTTTAGGAAGTATTTATAATGCTTTCGACTGATTATTTTAAGTACAGCCATCACTTCTGTAGTAAATATGCTTCCTTGCTTTAGAAGAGAACGTTTAATAATATCTAGAGTAGATATACAAATTACATAACTTGTGTCCCGATGGTTTTAGCACCGTCTGTATAATTATCAATATGATCTTTGAATTTATCCTTTAATTATTACTATATAACTTGATTTTCTTGGATGTTGTTAATAAATTCAGGGAAATTTATAACAGGTTTGCTAAAACAATAAGTTAACTGGAAATTATAATTAAATAGTATGTGTTTTAAAGATCATATCTGGCTCTATCGGCAAAAGCTGCTGTAATAGGAGATGTTTTATTTTCAAAATGTTCATGTGAGGCAATGCAAAATTTCATCAAATAGTATCAAAGCCAAAATGTAATATAATTACTTGAACTTTATTCTATTAAAAAGGCAATTTCAAAACACCCCAACTAAATAATTTAATCAAAATAAACTAACTTATATAAAATTGATTAAATCATGGAACAAATTTAGGCCAAGATGGATTGCAACAATCGCATGATTTTTAATTTAATTATGGTCGGATATTAATCTAAGAAAAATTATTAATATTCAGTATCCATAAGTCTTATTCAATAACCATTCTTTAAGTATAATATTACCAACATCTATCTATTTAATTAAATTATCGCCAGTACTGGTACATTTTAAATGCCTACCGTAAGACTAAACATCTGAACTATTAACGAAATAATTAATAAAACAATGAGTTTAAGTTCCTGAAATTAAATGAAGTGTTGCCCGTTATTTTTATTTATTTCTAGAATAGAAGTTTTACGAAATGAATATGATATTTGTATTATCCACATAAAAATTAAGCATATCCATCTATAGATTTACATTCTCACTCATGAAAGTATGGACACTTGATTAAATTTTATATAACGATCATAAAAATTATGTCAATGCCAATAAATAGCGGTAGTATTATTATACCTTAATCTTAAGAAGGCTTATAATTCAAATAGGTATTGTATTTGTACATATTCTCCAAATAATATGGAACAATTACTATAATTACCTAATATTGCATCTCAAAAGCATTGTTAATATAATTCCAACTATATATAATCAGGATTAGTGGTACGGTCATTAAGAAGGGACTAATTTACCTGAAATGAGTCGGTTACCCTATTACTACCTCCCATTAGTAGATCACTGATCGTGCTTGTGTGAAGTTGTCTATTTTGTAAGCGAATAGTGAAATCTCTGTTTACAAAATGCCACGGGAAAAGCCGCTTGATAGTGAAAATAAGCAGAAACGACTTCAACGGGCAAGGTTATACCGCAATTGGATAATCGATGAGTGGAAGAAAGTACTGTGGAATGACGAATCGAAATTTGAAGTGTTCGGACAAAAAAGAAGAATTTTCGTTAGACGGTCGGCGCGCGACAAAATGTTGCCAGATTGGATAGCTCCAACTGTGAAAAATGGGGGTGGTTTTGTTGTAGTCTGGGGCTGTTTGTCATTAGCCGGCATGGGAGATTTGATAAAAATAGATGCTATTATGAGAAAGGAGAATTACCGAGAAATTTTGGAAAACGTTTTACCGTCAGGCCTGCGATTAATCGGTAATAATTTTGAATTTATACATGATAATGGCCCCAAACACACGTCGTTATTGTGTAAAAATTACCTTGAGGTGGAGAAAAATGAAAATATTTTGAAAGTAATGGCATTGCCGCCTCAGAGTCCGGACCTCAACCCCATTGAATTATTATGGGATGAACTCGATAGAGGAGTTAGATAGAAATGTCCAACATCGAAGGAAAAAATTTTGAAATATTTTACAAATAGAATGGAATAACATTACACCAGATGTAATAAAAAAATTAATAGAAAGAACACCCCGAATAACAAAAGCTGTAATCGTCGCAAATGGAGGTTTCTTCGATGAAAAGAAAGTATAATTAATATAATATATAAATATATTAGGAATAAGTTTAATGAATTGTAATTATTATTTTTATACTATAAAGAATCAATAAATATTAATTTTTGTTCAATTTCGTTGATATTTTTAATGTTTCTTCCAGTTGTTACTTGATATAGTTGCTACCCATACTTCTGTGAGCGGTAGTGTATATCTATTGAAATATGCAAACATGCGACAAATTAAGTATGCTGATGCATAATTATAGTCCAGAATTTTCTAATTTTCCAGAAACGTTTCTGAGATTTAATTTGTATGCAACTTACAATATAATTAAAGCAATGATATATTGAAATACAACAGTTAAACTTTCATTTTGCAAAACATTGCATGGTATCACATATAAATTATGTGTTATGTATATTAGGTTGTATTACAAAATCTAAAGCCAACTTGTTCGCCAACAGCGCACATGCATCAACGGAGTGTACTATTCGGGTTATTGACCAATAACATTTATCTGATTGAACTTGCACATACGACACAATTGACTGCCGCCAACCATGGTTGTAGTGTATAAATACAACACACACAAAAGATAAAATAAATTAGTTAAACAATAAGACAGGAATGTTACATTAAACATTATTATTGTTTATTTGTGGATCTCCTACGTTCACCATTGTCTACCACAGTTTGAAACGTCTTCAAGGCTATTTTAAAGCAACGCCAAGGTTTTTACATTTCTTTTATTTCTTTTAAACGCTGCTTATGGGAATAAATGGATTGTGAATCTGCTTGCGTTTGATTATCTACTTACTTATACATGAATGGTTCGTATAAATTATGATAATTGGTTTGCGAATGTGATATTTATTGCATAAACAATACAGGTTATGTTTCATTTTTAAATGATCAGACAACTACCTATTGATATCTTTTGCATTATAATTGGTAATGTGTATAGAAGTTGTTTTGACCAAATTTAGTTTTTAATATATTTTAATCCAACATAAAATATTAACAAATCGTTGTAACGAAAATGGTAATATAAAGTAGCAACATGTCTAATGTCTATAAGACCTAAAACTCAGACAGTCACTACAAAAAAACAATACAAGATTGTGCAAGAAAAGTGTGTAATTAAAATGAATTCCAGTATATTATGAACAGTAATCAAAGACTCTGAAAGAACATATAAAAAACAGAAATTAGCATAATAATCTAAGTCTTTACATCTCCCAACAGCTCAGCCCAAAGTCAATTACAGGTGGCACTGCAAGTAATGAGTTATTATTACGACCGCTCTCGTGGTGTAACTCAAAATCTTTGATTGTTAGCATTCGCTTAAACAGGCAAGGAAAACCACAAGAAACCTTCCCGGATAGAGCAACTATCGGACTACCGATATAAGCCAAAAATTTACTACCGAACTATCAGCTAGCTTATTGATGAAAAACCCACGAGAAACCCTCCTGGAGACAGCAACTATAAGCCAAAAATTTATTACTGTGCTGTCAGTTGGCTCATTGATGAAAACTGATATGAGAGGAATTAGAAACACTCTAAAAAAACTAAAAGAGACTGCCAAATTCATATTTTTAACAACCTTGTTGTTCGGTGGGTTAAGATTTGTTTTTTTTCCTTAGAAACAATTAAAAGTAAACGAAAATCATACAATTTCTGAAAAGCCTACGTCTTACACATTTATCCATTCACTCTTAGAACTACCACATAACCCTCAATTTACTGTGCCAATTCCTGCTACTGCTACCTAAAAATTTCCAGAACAACACCTGCTGCTGCGCTAAGTGGTCATTAATTACTATGTTACTATTCTATAACACAAAAAATAAATATATAGCAGTGGATTAATGGGCAATGTACGTAAACAACAGAACAATAGAAAAATCATCAGAAATACGGTGCAAATAACTAGGAGGTACAGAATCAATAGCGCCATGAATAAAGATTATGTTGAGACTATTCAAAGTCTTCAAGATGAATATCAAAGTATATAATCTGTTACTTTACAACAAACCAAATACCTACAATGGACACAATTCTCATGTTTATTAAGCAAACTCAGGCGCCTTTCAGTCCTTAGATCTATGTTCTTCCTCCTATAATTTAACGATCTACTAGACATGCTTCAATTAGAGATGGACGTATTTACTAACGATTTGAAGGCTTTTTGTTCTATTCGTACCATAAGAAGACAACCAAACAATCACCACTTCAACTCTGAAAACGTTTTATTATACATAATGCAGTCATTACTACCATTAAAACTATTTTACCTACGTAGAATCTAAAAGTGAATATGGTCCAACAACATGGTTTTGTTGTTGCACTGTATAGTGCAATTATATATAGAATTATATATATATTTTTACTGATTATGGTTGAACATGGTTGGCATTTCACAAAAAGTTTCGTGTTGTCCCTATTTCAAAAAACTGAAACTTTTGACGGTTATTTGCATTTACATTTACGAAACAATATACGCAGAACAGAACATTATTTTATCTAAAACGAGTAAATATTATCACAATTACAGCATTCATAATAATTTTTTTCTACACCAAACATTGTAATGTTTATTTATTTGTATCAATATCTTTCACTAAAAATATTCGTAAAAACAGAATCCTTTTAGCTCTGACAAACTAGAGTAAATGGTATTATAAAATATAATGCCATTTATTTTTTTTTCTTTAACTTTTACACATATATTGAAAAATTGAATTTTTAGACGCGCAATTACTTAAGACACTTGAAATTAAAGCAGCTGAATTTTCAAAAATTCTTTAATTTTCTTAAATTAAGTTTTAACGTAATTCAAATTATCTTTTACGCTAATCTAAAACACAAGAGATGCATTTTAATTTAGACATACATATTTCGAAATTAATTTAAATTACTAAGGCATAATCTGCCTTAATAAACACGAAACATAAAGTCCTTATCTGAACTCGATCTGTTATTTAGAGACCCGACTCAACCTTCCAGAGTTTTCAATTTAAATCGTTTCAGGGTGAATGAAGAGGAACGACGATTCACGAACATTCCAGTTCCTGCGTACGAGTATTTTATGAAACGAAAACATCCACTTCATAAACAAACATAAAGTTTGGTTCAACGCACTTTCTTCTTCGATTTTAACAAAACAGGTAACGGCCCATATTGTGTACATACCGGCGCCCGTTCATATAAACTATGTATATACAAAGATATGTAAAAACATGTGAACAAAAACGTCGGGGATTATACACAAATAGGTCATTGAAGGAGAGGCAGCGATAAAGATGCTTTTTTGTTAATTATAAAAAAGTATGAAATGCAATTAGCACCATAGTATGGGTGTGTCCTATGTTTTTATAAAACTAATAGCTCATTGTTGAGATCGTTACTTTGTGAAATTCCATTACACTAACGAATAAGTAAAACACTTTGTCTAAATTTCACACTATATTATACTATATACAATATTTCTGCGACTAGTATCGTCTGTTAGGACACTATCGACTAAGTACAATACAAGTACTTAAAACTAGTAGCATTTGGGCACATATATACATACGTAGACAGTAGCGTTCATAAGCTACATGTACGGAAACACTTGTACCTATTTGTATTATGTAGTTGCTATTAATAAAACTATAATTTAGATTTTATTATATGATCTTCGTCAGGTAAATGATCGATTGTTTACACGGGTTTGTTTCAAATTGTTCGTTGTCCTTTGTTGATAATTGTATGAAGAATACTTCATATATTTCATTACTGTTTCTTAAGATATTAAGTGTAGCAATAAGCGAAACAACATATTAAATTTTGGTACAATTCGGAAAATGTGGAAATTGACTTAATATAGTAATTCGAATTGTTACAATAGAAAGTAAACTAAAACAAGGACCACCTGAAAGATTAATTGGGAAGAAGAAAATTCAATTATGTCATTACTTCAAGATGACTTCAAGTTCGAAGGTCATTACATTCGTCCACAATACAAGGTTAAATTAAACATGATACTGAAGTTCGTGTTGCTCTTAGAAAATCGTTTCTTGGAAAATTTACTAGTAAAAGAGATTCTGAAGAAACTATTGAAGATGAGAAGCGAATACTGTCGACAAAATAAAACAAAATTTGGAATATTAGTAAGTAGAACAAAGCAATATGAAAAATATTTGTAGAGTATAATTCCTTATGTGCTATAACAAATAAATTCACAATCGTTTATGTTATTTAAAAATTCTTAGACATTGTAATAATAATATAGTTTATTTCCAACATTAGTTTGAATAATACACGTATAACCATTCAAACAAAATACTTGGTCAATCATGAAATTACTAAAATTATTGTACATAATAACGTATTAATTGTATTGTATGGAAAGAAAGATGATTAAAAAGAAGAAGAAGAAAAAAGAAAGTTATCGAATTCTCGTGCACTGAAAGAGCTATGTTGGATAAAATAGGAGAAGATATTAAATACAAGAACCAGAATGATACAAAAAGCACGAACCAGTTGGAGGTTGCAGGCTATCTAAACAGAAACGAGCTTAAAGTAGATATTGAAGGAGTCGAAGTACTAGCTCCTATGAAAAATTATCATCAGAAAATCAGTAAAGAAGCCACCAAAATAAGGAAACCCTTAGAAGAGTTTAGTACCAAAAGTCGTAATTGGGATTTAAGCACGTAAATTAGGTACTAATGAAACTGAAAGTACGAATATTGAAACGTTGACTATTACAATAACTATGTGGTGAAGCCTGAAAAATTATTTTATTGCACTGACTACAAATTAGTCGTTTCTAATGATTATGTAAGTCTCTGCATTGATATAATAAAGCATAATAAACTACATAAACCCATTTTTGCCTGCAGAATCTTTCATTATACGTACGAAATAGGTTATTATTCTTTTAAAACAAAAAATAAACCTATCATGAATTGAGGAATACATTATTTAATCAAATTGGTACCAGCTTTTTAGTTGACTCATAAATATTATTTTTTGAATAGCCTATGAATTGATAAGGAAGTAAAGTATACTATCTAAAAGAGACTAAACGTTTCTTCTGTAATACAATAAATCTTTTGCAACATAATGTGGAATATCATTTCTGTATATAACCATTAACAGATCGACGAAGCGACATGGTAAAAACAAAAATTACACATATTAGGAAAACGACCTTCTGGTGGACGAATATATGTATATAACGATATAGGGCTGAACAATCCTAAGAGTAACCAGCAATGATTACCGATGGGGGGCGAACGCGTGTAAGCATTGCCGATTGTTTGCACATGTCAATGACACGAAGGCACTTTGCAAAGGTGCATTGTTAGTTACGACGGGTGTAAATAATTTTCTAAATCGTTTTCCTACGTTTGAATATACCGAAACTATAATTCGCATCTATCCAGTCTTCCCGGTGAGGCTGTACGCCATTGTGAGCCCAACATTAATAATAAATGTAGGTCGATGATATAAAATGCTTACAGACTGAACAGCCATGGGTACCAAGGAACATACATAATTGCTTTTGACTAGATATATAGAACACAAAGCTAATATAAATAAAAATAAATGTTTGAATTGGAAAATGGAAAATTTGTTTTGCAAATTATCATAAATTTTATCTTATAATTACTCCTTAGTTATTTAGGTTTAATTCTTTTTAAATAATGTTTGAAACTAATTACATATAGTAACATTAATTATAAAAATTTAAAGTTATTCAAATAGCGCGTAATAAAATAAAAGCGTTTTCACACGATTTCGTATATTACAAGCACGAGAAATTTGCAAAATTAACACATTGCTCAAACAGATTTGCATAAACTCGACAGATAAGCTAATTTGCAATTTCACACTTGCCAACGAGGATAGTTAATTTAACTCAACTCTTCCTTCTTCCACAATAAGTTCCTTCATACTCGACAACAGAAAGGGGCCTAATTACACCTTCTTTTCGTCCATTAATTGTTCTCCATTGTTGTGTCGACAACTTGCGCAATAAGCCACTCTCGCCGGTATCTGATGTCTTGAACGGGTGGCGTTCCCAAGGAATCATTTCCACCACCGCCCCGAAGAATTCAACAACATTGTTTTAATTTCTCTAACGGCGAAGTTTCGTTGAAGCACGGTTTCGTGCATAGAATGGAATTAGGTGTTTAGTGGGGCAGTGGATCTGATGCTCAAGGCGAATGTCGACCCGGTGTTTGTGTGTGTCAAACTGCACCCCAAGGTCTCTTTGTGTCATCATTACGTCGAGCTGTTCTTATTAATTTTGCAAGTAGTTACGTTGTACACACAATCGTGGAATTAGAGATTTAGCATGTAATAATGTTCTTGTTAAATGTTTAATTGTTGTTACCTTTGCCACATAGTTATTTGAAGTTTAAACTTTGATGGATTAAATTGAAATTGAATAAATGTAATAGCATGTAGGGTTATAAGTGAAACGGAGATAAAGTCTCTGATATAAGATACACCTAAAATAAAGATTGAAATTAAAAAAGATGAGATGGAATGATAAGAGCATGCTCAGAATTTTTTTATGATTTTAAATTCATATCTTTTTTGTCCTTTAAAGAAAAAGTAAATAATAATAATAGCCCATGCCTTCTTATATCCCAAGCACTTTGCAATTGCAAGGAGAATTTCCAGGTCATGAATTACGTCCACGTTTGTGGAGTAGCTCAAAACCTATGGCTGTCAGCACTCACCCTAAACGAAAAATCTTTATCCTGTATATGTATTCAACTGTATTGTTATTCGGGAGTTAAAAAACTGCAATTATTGTACAAAGTAGTGGCAAATGACTTTAAGTGCAATGTAACGATCAATGTCTGTTTCCAAGTGGAATGTTTAAGTGATTGCAATTCTTTTAGAACTGAGAGAAAAAAAAGGAATCATCCTTAACGGCAACTTCAGTTAATTACGAAAGTAACGATAAAATGAATATTCTTATTCAATAAAACAGACAAGTAACAGTACGTTAAATATCTAAAACTTTACATATTAGTGTAGGAAGGGTCGAAGATATAAAAACACAGACTAAAAAATTACAATGTTAACGTCAAGTGGATTCTAAGATTGTTCACCGAAAAACTCAACTTTGTAGGAAAAATGAAGATGAATTGAATGAATGGGTGTATTATTTCTGAATACAAGGATGTCAACCGATAGTGTACCCAAAACACAAAGAAAACGTATTATCGGCTGGTAAAATAAAGTATTTTTTTAGGATTCCTCGAGTTGATTTTGTTAAAGAATGTTGTATGACGATAAAAAGGAAGAAATGCTGCTTGCTTTCTCCAAGATGTTCATCCTCAAAGCGCTGTAAAAAAAACACTTCGCATACAATTTTAATTTAGGCCATTAAAAGAATTTTTAGGCAGACTCGAACGATGACGTTATTTTAACTGTTTATGAGTGAATACGAACCTAGCTCAAGGATTTCATTCAACGAGGTATCAAAGAGATTCAATTTTATTAGGGTATTTAAAAATAATAGCTTTTTCTTGTAATATTGCATTAACGGAACATCTCTTGTACTAGTTATATGGTTGTATACGTGGATTGTCTTTTAAGTTTTGCATATAATTTTAAAGACTTCACTGTTTTTCGAAGTATTCTCCACAAAGATTAATGCACTTTTGGATGCGCTTGAACCAACTCTGGAAGCAGTTGCTTCACTCGTGTGTTGGTACAGTCAAAATTGCAAGGCATTGACTACTTCTGACTACTGGAACCTTTGACTACGCAGTCAGTTCTTGATTTTCGGAAAGGTAAAGAAATCGTTGGGACTTAGCTCCGGACTGTATAGAAAATGGTCCAACAATTCGACGCGTGCTGTGTGCGAACATGGTGGAGGATGATTCGTCGTTCGGGGTTGGTTTTCTGAAGCTTAGCAATGACGAGAAACAAATGCTTGTATACTAATTGGCAGTAATAGTTCTTTGATCCTGTAGAGGAATTGTTGCTACATGACCTGTTTTCGAGACAAATGTCGCGACCATCATTTTGAATACACTACAAGAACGGACGACTTTCGTGATTTTGGATTTAGATTAATTTTTAGTAGACATTTGATTAGTGGTGCCCTCTATGTCCCACTATGCAAAACTTAAAAGACATCCCGCGTATATATATATATATATATATATATATATATATTCTTTTGTTATTGCCACATTCTGACTTAAATAACCAAATTCCGATGTGTTTTGCAAGTCCATCTTCTTAGTTGCTTTTTTCATTATTTTTCTTTTCATCTCTTTTAATTATGTATTTTAGTATTTAGCTAGATACAATCTAACGGTTGGAAAACTGTTATATTATTTAGTGCGCTTAGCTGTTATTATGATCAAATCAATAATACTAAAATCTTCGAATCCTCATCTTAGGAGCCCTGATCTGAAGTCACTCTAAATTGTTTGGGGACTTACTTAGATTTCATAAGCACAATTGAAAAGTGCTATACTTTAGCGATAGATGCCTATTCATAAATTACAGTAAAATAGAAAACGACTTTTTATTTATATATATTTCACGCCAGAATGAAAATAAATCGTTCGCTAGTTTTATTTATATTTTGATTTTATATTAGACTTTAACTGTAGCAGAAATTTCGTCTCTAATCTGGCCCGACTATAGACCTTTTTTTCATTTGCTTACTCAAAAAAGTTCGCTTCCGTACTTTGTAATATAAATTAATATTTCATGAATCAGCAAAAATGATTATTTTAAACAAAAAAATATATAGCAATTATGTATTAATATGCACATATTTTCCTAAATATTTTCTTGGGTTCAATACCCGAAAAACGTAAACTATTAACGCATTTAACTTGTTAATCTTTTATAAATGTAAATAAAGCATAAATATTTGTGTTTCCAATATACAACAAAACTGAAACATAAATATCAATAATATTTATGTAGAAAAATAGACTTTAAAAGTCAAAGTTAATAGTAACTAGTTGATATTTAAATATCATCAAAACATCGAATTTGATAGCCATACACTTCTGTTTCTGTCTTTTCTTAGGTTTCAGAATATCATTTCATTGTATTATGAGTGGCGAATTTACGTTTATCGACAGGTTTTATAACACATGTAAAATATTTGAATACTCAGTTGTTCACCCCGCTGGGGTTTCAGAAAACGGCACAATTATGTGGTGATAATATAATTGCACCGTGCTCACACGTCCTCCCCTGATAATTGTTTGTGTTAAACTCTCGGGTCGGTTCTCGGGTGCCGTTAACTTGACGTACTCGCTCTTTAATAAACATATGTATTTCGAACCGACAAGCTCGAATGAGAACATTAAATTAATTGCTCTGTAGGTAGGCAGTGATGTAGCCCTGTGTGCTATCTAGCATTTTGCGGAAAGGATTAAATGTCAATAAACACTATCAACGGAAGTTCATAATAAACGGATGTAGAAAATGATGGGAATGATTCCGGTAGAATTTTGCAAACGGGAGTATCATATATGTAAGTAGGTGAAATAGTTTCGTTCTGCATTATTTTATAGCCTAATAATTAATATATTACATAAATGGAATATATATGTACGAGGGAGCGTTTCTATATTCGCGGAATGAGCGGGTTGTAGAGGGGTGAGTAGGCGCATTGGGGGCGTGGCCTGTGCAGCGACTCATGATTAGTATAAATACGAAGTTTCATTGTTATTAGACAGTTAGTCTTTGAGCTATCGTCAACCAAGTAACATAATCAGGAGTGAAAAGTGAAATAAGGAAAAAATCGAATATCGTGCCGTTATAAAGTTCCTCACCAGGCAAGGAAAATCAGTCGCGACCATAATGAATGAGATGTCATTGGTTTACGGCGACTCTTGTCCAGGAAAAACCATGGTGTACAAGTGGCATAGTTTATTTAAACAAGGAAGGGAATCCCTTGAAGACGACCCGAGGCCGGGCAGGAGCATTGAGGTGACCACGCCAGCACTTATCCAAAAAGTTGAACAAATTGTACTCGAAGATGCTCGACTAAAGAAGAAACAACTCGCAGAAATGGTTGGAGTATCCGATACAACAATTTTTAAAATCCTACACGATCATCTCGGCATGTCTAAGGTCAGCGCAAGATAGGTGTCGAGAATGCTCACGCCGCCGCAAAAACAACAGCGCGTAGAGTGTTCGCGTGCATTTTTGGACCTCTGTAATGAAGACAAGGATGGTGTATTGAGTGGAATTGTTACTGGAGACGAAACTTGGGTTCATCATTATGAACCTGAGTCCAAACAAGACTCCATGCAGTGGCATAAAAAGGGCACAGCACCTCCCAAGAAATTTAAAGTGTCACAATCAGCTGGGAAACTCATGGCAACGGTATTTTGCGACTCGGAAGGAATATTGTTGATTGATTATAAAGATAAAGGTGTTTCTATAACCGGAGAATATTACGCTTCAATATTAGAGCGACTAAAAGACAAAATTGACAAAAGGTGTTCTGCTTTTGCACGACAACGCGCCCGTCCACAAGAGCCGCGTTGCGTTAGCTGCCCTGCATAAGGTGGGCTTCGAAATTGTGAATCACCCACCCTACAGCTCAGACCTGGCCCCGAGTGATTATTACCTGTTTTCGAAAATGAAAAAAGAGCTGCGGGGTAAAAAATTTACTGCCGATGATGAAGTCAAGGAGGCAGTTTCGGCGTATTTTGCAGATAAAGAGAAATCATTTTTTTATGAGGGTATAAATAAATTAATTGAAAGATGTGAAAAATGTATCCGTCTTGCAGGTGAATATATTGAAAAAGAAAAATAATGTGGTTTTTTTATTTCCACCCCTTGTCCCCCATTCCGCGAATATAAAAACGCTCCTTCGTATGTACATAGTTTCTACAAAGTTTAAAATTCGTAAGTTTATTAAAGTAGCATATTAAATACTTAAAAGCGCCATTGAGCGTGTTTGATCGGTAATTTTGATGCAAATACTCAGACCGCGTTCACTGATATAATTTTATCAACCAATACTGGGAATCGTTCAATAAAATATTGGTCGTCATCGAAATTTAATTTGTCACTCATAATATGCCCCCATTTGATACAATACGCTCATGTCAACGTATAATCAAGTCGTTAAACCATTTCTTATAGGTACTTTCCGGCATGGCTTTCTTCTGGAACTTTTTTCCATTTACAGGAAATCATAATTTTGTGTTTGGAAACAGGAAACAGTTACACAATGGCCACAACTGATGAATAGTGTATGTGTGTCTATGTGTGAGACAGCATAAAATCAAAAAATTATTTATTATTCTACAAATCTGGCCTTTTCCGGATAACATTCTCAAACGTTTCGTCAAGGACAAGTAATATTATTTCTTGAGTGTTTGTCCCTCTAGAATTCTAAGTGGACGTCAAAATAGTTAGCATAACTTATCGAACTGGCATTCCGAAGCTTACTGGCTATTTTGCATATCAAACTTATATTTTATTTCAAGAGTATAAGATTCGATTTATCTCATTCAAGCATGGCGCCTATTTGCGGTACTCTTTTTGAGGAAAATTCAAATCATTTTCTTCATTTTGCCGATGTATTGGTCATTCGAAAATGTAAAAGGTTGACTGGAGCCAGGCATATCTTCAACCACTTCTTGGCATGCTTTAAATGATTTGCCAATGTGCAAAGTAGTTTTTTCCAATATTGTGAACAATTCAGCTTGAAAAATTTATTTGACAGAATGTTTACTACTGTCTCTGAAGATTTCTAACAATAAACTATTGCTAAAAAGATGGTAAGCCGTTAATAACTCTGTAGATCTTATTTATATGAAGATGTACGAATAAGACCAAATTAATATCCATAAATTTGGCTAGAGATCTTCAGTAATATTTCACATTAAGCTTTCTTCAAACTTATCTCATTAATGGTAATTTTAAATAATAATTATATCCACATCACGTAGTAAGTTGATTATTTTCATTTTTCATAATATATTTTATTCAACCTAGTTTCGGGTAAGATTTATAATACATATTACCCAAACGATACGCACAGGGTAAATAATCCATGAAAGCAAAACCAATGAAATTAGGGTTGTTGATAATAATTTAGTTAAAACATTTGCACACAAGGTATTAATATGAAATTCAACAAAATAGATTCGTCGGACCAAGAAAGGAAAAAAATTATCGATTTTCGACCGGACATCCGGATAATACAATAGTTTCCACTGACTGGTTGACTGTCTAATCTGCTTATTTGTGAATTAATACACAAATGGCGTTCCATCGTCGCCTAATTATATTAATCGTACCAGGTCGGGCGTCGAACACATGGCATACGAAACAATCGTACACACCGGCATTTCAAGCCTTTCTACACGGTGGATGCGGTCGTCATAGAGACCGCCGCCGCTCGCGACTCTCCGTTATCGATCCGAACGAGGAAAAGTAGCAGAAGCAGGCCCTCTCTCTGTGTGTTCCCATGCTGTGGCGGTCGCCCCGAAAGATGTCGAAAGAGCGTTTCAGCGGGTCCCGGAAGCGAACACTGCCAGTAGGATTTATTAAAATTTCAATTCCGCAGTCTCCTAAATATTAGCTGCAACGATCTTAAACAAAATCGTAATTAAATATTGTGGCAAAATTTGCGACATTTAATGTTAGTTTTTCAAATTATCTTCACAATTTTAACATTTGAATAAATGATGCCTTACTTTGAATGATTGATCAGTAAGTAGTTTAAATACTGTGAAAGAACGTAATTTTGAAAAAAATTTCTTATACAATTCTTATGAATACAAAACCACTTGATATATAAAATATATAATAATAAAAACCAAATTCATTTCTTGAGAAACTTATCACTGCAAATTATAACATAATACATAAAGTATCTAAAGCTACGCTTGAAATAACAATATAGAAAACGTTAGCAAATTCAACAATCCATCCATGCCAATGAAGTGGTAAGGAATATAACAAAATCAATTTGATTATGACTTATACAAGAATCTTATTGTATATAATTATAAGGTACATATGTATGTAATACTTAGAGCTTTTTTCGCCTCATTTCTAACATTTGCTGTACTCAGCAAATCAGCATCTAGGACTAAGATTTGTTCTACTCTGAATTCATCAACTAGTACGCAAGATTTTCTTTGTGTAGAACAGAAAGTTCCAGATTATCATGGTGATCAAAAAACTATACTTTTCTTTTATAATTAGCAAATTGGCTGGCACATATCTTGAAGAAGGTGCTAACGTAATGAATAAATCACATATGTATATGCATATATTAGCACGCAGACGAATATCACAGTGTAATGTTTCTCAAAAAAAAAACAAGATTTATTGCCCCTATCTGTTTTCGATAATTTCGTTTGATGTACTATATATCTCATTCCATTGTTCTTAGATCTTCGTATCTTGTATCGAAAGCTAAAATTAATATATTGCAGTATGCTTCACTTTCACTAAATTATCATTATGGCAATAAATATGGTACATTGAAGAAATTTAATCTGGCTCGTAAATTTCCGCAGTCATTATCTACGGTTCCTTCTAGGCGTCCATGCTAGAACCGCGCCTCTGGAACAGATGCTTGACTTGTCGACGTTTCGTCCTTAGGGCTGTTGTTCATCTTATCATTGCTGCACTGAAACTGAAGGTGCGTCAGTTTGGGAGAGGTTATGTAGAAGTCATTGGAGGGTTCTGTTTATGGTAAAGTGGTTTCGAAAGAAAGATTTGCCAGGTGTTGTGTAAAGGGTAGCCGTCATCGCGGGTATGATTGTTAAGATTATTTTGGATTTCTATGGATCCTCGGATTTTACGACTGTAATAATATGGGTTGCTGGATAGAATCTGAACAGAATTAAATCAAATTTGATGCCCATTTTTCAGCTTATGTTCAACAAATGCAGATTTGGCTAGAGCTAGTACAGCGCTCATGTGCAATAACACGAGTGGTAACTGAAAGCTTTATTTCGTAAATATACACACTACCATACGAGCATGGATTCCTGTAAACACCAGAAATTTCCAGATTAGTTTATGTTCTTTGACTATCGAATTCTTTCTCTGTCAAAGACTTCTATGAAACACCTTCCCGAACTAACGAACCTTCAGTTTCATTGCAGCAACAACAAAATCAACAGCAGTCTTGGAGATGTCCGTTGAAATAGCAGTCGAAACGTGTACAAGTCAAACAGTAGCTTCCAGCTCGAAAGTCTAGAAGAAATGATAGATAAAGTATATTTATAAAATAATTTTTCGTTATAGTGTATGGATTTCTTCGGTAGCAATATACAAGTACAGTTATTTTGAACAAATTAATTATTCTTTATAATGTATTTATATTGCATAGCTTTATTAGTGGGTTTAGAAGTTTATTAATATGTATTCATTGTATTAGCATATACATATATACACAGTTTGGATCAGTACACACTTGTTTATTCCTTCTTATTTAAGGGTGTATGATCAAATATATTCAACAAATGCATGATAAATTGAAAATTTAATATCCATCTTTCCTAAGCATATAAAAACTGATTCTCCTATAAGACCAAACATGTAGGAAACAGCAATTTTAAAGTTTGATAATTTATAACTATTAAATTCTATGTCACTTAAAATTCAATAAGCATATCTTCAACAGATTATTATTTCTATAAACATCTAGATGCTTTACCAAACAAAAAAGAATGTCTTAATCAAGATATTCGAGGCCTCATAAATTTTCGAGCTTTGATTCTTATTTAAAGAAACATTTAATTTATGCTGCTGTTAATCGTCGATAGATTAATAATTAATATTGTGCTATAAAATTATTTTTATTTAAATTTTCTATTTAAATTCTACTCCCTAATTTTAATTGATTATTTAAATAAAATGCCGGTAATAAACATTTTCTATTTACAATAATCTAAATTTCAAAATTATATGTTTCTAATATAGTATTGAATAGATTATATCTTTTGTTAGTATGTATACTCTTTAGATGGATGAAATTTAATATTTAATTAATGTAAGTAAGATATAAATTTAATTCCCTTGCTCATTTTCAAAGGTCAGAAATATGAGGCATTTATTTAACCCTTTGACCCAACGAAACTCAAAGTTGAAGTTCTGGGAAATCGGCGCCAGAAAAAAATGTAATTAAATAAAGAAGAGAAAATGCGAGTCCCAAAAGACTTCTCAATTTAATAACTTTTACGATTGTTTAACGGTCTGTTCGGCATCATTTGTGATCATCCAGTCGACAATTTTTGACTGGCGACCGAGAAAAGAGAAATTTCAGTAATTGCGGAATTAAGTTTTAATGGGATATCTCTTACAAAAAGGAGCAGCGAAACGGCAATTATTCGAATAATTTTAATCACTAGAAATGCCGAGACAAGTAATAAACTTTTGGAAAACGTTCATTTCAACTATTGACGTTTAAACAGTTATATACAAAACTTTCATTCCTTCCTAAAATTGACTATAAGCTCAAACGCGAAATATTGTTTCTAGAATGTGAATCAACCATTAATAAAAATAAAATGTAAAATTCAGTTCAAGGCCTTATAATTTTAATAGTTTTGTTTCTTGCCAAAGCTAGTACATCTTTATTCGGTGTTCAATGTTTCTTCAATTTTTGCACAAAATTAATACAAAAATATTTAGTAAGCTTTCGGCAATTGCGTAAATAGAGTAATAAGGAAAATTGAACTCACTAAAATGATTCAGAAACAAAATACTGTGTACAGTAAGCGCTTTTCAAATCAACAAAATACGTATGTATATTAGCTTTTTTAAGCTGTAGTTTCTCTAATATAATGCTAATAGTATTTGATTGAAATCAGCAGCTGAATTGCAATGATTTCATGTAATTAGAAATTGACAATTAACAGCATTATTAAAATCCAAATATTAAAAAACTAATTCACTTTTGAATTGAAAAGTTTGGAGCAAATTTTCAGACGCAACTTCTAAATTATACAAGTGACATAGTACTGTATGTAAGTACAGAGTACTAAATCAGAAAAACTAAAACACGTTGAATAGTAAGTTCGAATATGATACATAAGACGTAGCTAATGCCTAGCTAAAAACTAAATCCATACTCCTAACACGCTTCAGTAGTAACAAGTAAAGCTAGAATTTTCTATGCTAATGCTGAAGTAATTTAAGATATCTATACACAATATTTCTTCATCTTTACCTTATCACAGGCATAAATTACGTAACTAATAGCTAACTAAAACATTTAGTTAATAGGTTGCAAAATAACTGGAAATAATATAAATGATACCGAATATTAACTGGTCGAAATCTTTCATGCTGTAGAAAACCATAAATTTCTTATCTTCTAACTTAACATAAGCAGTAGAAACGAGTTAAGCGATAACGTTAACAGATCAAGTCACGTTGTTTCAAAAAATAATTATATACAAAGGGTACTAGAAAAGTTTTGCAATACAGCTTTGTTTATTTAATTTTTTCAAAGCAATTTCCTCTACACTCAGTACACCTCTCCATCCTCCGAAACCAATCTTTAAACCTGTTCTGCCAAATTCCACTAGGTCAAATATTCGGTGCAGGCTTTGGCGCAGTGAGCTGGAGCATTATCTTGATGGAGGAGCCAGGTGTCCATTCTTGACTTTAGCCGCAGGTTATTCATAGATCCAATGACTTTAGACACGCACTGTTCAGTATATCACTTAGCTGTGACTGTCTTCTGTGTGTCCAAAACGACGCGTTCCACAATTCCACTCGATTTGAAAAATACACCATCATTTTCTTCTTTACAGATCGGGATTTTCTGACATCTACGGGCGTGTCGTCATCATCAAAGAAAACTTTGTTTTGAGCTTTGGTCGACATATCGTAATAGTATAGCCAAGTCTCGTCACCTGTCACGATGTTGTTCACATACCCAAATTGTTCCTTATTAAACTTTTTTAGCATCTCTCGGCACCAAGTCACACGTCGTGTCATCTGCTCTTCAGTCAGTCGATGCGGCACCCAGAGAGAACAAAGTTTCTTCACGTGTAAATGATCATGCAGAATCGAACGAATTGCTGGTGCATTTAGGCCTGAAGCACCCTCCATTTGTTAGTAGGTCACTCGGATGTCATCGTCATGCATTTTCCTCACAGTAGTAACGTTTTACTCCGTAATTGACGTTCGTGGCCTTCCCGGTCTCTCAGCATCCTATACAGTTAAATTTCTCCTTTGGAATTCTCTATGCCATTTGAATATCGTTGTGCAATTTGGACGAACATCACCTAGTGCAAGAGTCATTTCTTCGAAGCACTGGTCTATGTTTAAACCACGCACGAAATTTTAACGCAAAACTGCCCTTATTTCATTTCGTAACCACGATGCCATCGCAAGCATTTTATACTCTCATTGCTAATGAATAACGAAGCCCTTCAACATGGCGCGGCGGTTACTATGCACGTATGAAAATGCCTCACCGTGCAGCAACAAGCAGCTTCCTACGATTTATTATTGCGTTATATTGCAAAACTTTATTAATTAAATCCAACAATAAATCGTCAAAATGAGTTTTTTCATTTTCGATACATAACACGCCTTGGCAGCAGTCTTTAAAGTCTGTTGTATAATTAAATGCCTCACAGACATTTTGAATAGCTTTGGTAAATTCTTCTGAATGGATGCTGAATATATGAATGTGTGTGTATATACATATATGTATATAATTCGGATTTGTCTAATCTGGAAATTGTGACGGAAAGTTTGCTATGCGATTGCCCATAATTTCATTGTTTCCTTTTCTTATGGGACGTGACATTATCCTGTTCCAAATATTCCTTACAAAGTTAATTGTCATGTAATTAATTTAAAAATAGTTGCATTATATTTATCAAACCAACGTAACCTAATCTGTCAACGCATTTATTACACTGCCAAGTAAAGTTTGAAGGAAAAAAGTTATGGCTTTGTAGAGTATAAAAGATTTCGATCAAATAGTATTTTATTTGATTATTATTATTTAAATTAAATTAAACGGTTGAACAAGATACCATAGAAAGTATTAAAAAGAATATTACACGAACGCAAATTCTATTAAGTTCTTCATTAAAGTGAAAGTAAATCGGTGGGTATTTGGACTAAACAAAAGTTTACTAAAAATAACGATGGGAACTTTTCTAGATTTAAAATTCAAATCAATTATACTAATGTAATTTCTTTCCATTTACACCGTCTCGCTATTTTATTAGTAATCCTCGTATTTGCTTGAAATCTATTTTCTAGTAATCTTATTTATCCGTAAATATAATTTAAAAATATGGTAGTTTTATTAATATATCCACATCCAAATATCCAGCCATATACTTACATTTATGTCTTCCGTAGGATTTATAACTTCGTGTTGCTTTTCCGGTAATATAATTTTGATATAAAACTCTCGAAAGGCGAAAATATTGCAAAACTACTTACCCAATTTAACCCAGGGAAACGTTGCCAGAGATTTTTATTACTTAATATACGACGATAGAGAAAAGAACGTATAGAAATTTTGTTTTATTTTTCAATATACTTTTGCCATAAAAAATAAATGGTGGTAGCTATACGTACAAAAAGAATACAAGAATTTTATTTTTTAAATTAAGAGAAAAAATATGAATGATATGTTATAGGCATATATACATATATGTATGTGGGTTCAATAATGAAATATCACTGCATATGTAAAGATTTTAATTTCTTGTATCAAACAATATATTTGTTTATACACAAAATTAGCAATAATAAATTAGAAACAAAAATAAATTTCGTTTCACTGACGTGTTTGTTGTCCAAAATAACAAAAGATCAGCCAGAAGTCTTGATTCATGCGTGTGTAGGTATATACTAAGAGAATTGTAAAGTATATACATACCTAACTTTACAATTCTCTTAGAATCGGCTACATATGCAGATTGCGAAATATGTCAAATGATTTTATACTACGTACATAAGTACGTTGTTAATACGGTTATTGGTAGACAAGGCATATACAAGGTAAAAGAATGTAAATAAAGATTATTTAGACTAGAAATCAAAAATTTAGAGAAAAATGGGAAAGCACCTAGGCTAATTGAAATTTAAAATTCATATTTTTAAAATATCAGAATAGAATTTAAAATGTTCGAATTACAAGTAAACATATTTAGTAACTTCTTCATTAAATAAAAGGAAAGAATATCTATTTTTCAAAAAGATCTTGAAATTTCACCTAAATTTTAGAATTCGTAATTTCTTGCTTATTATATCGTTATAATTAAAGCAGAAATTAATGGAAAATTAAATCTCATTATGGAAACATGTTTCCATGATGAAATTTATGGAATAATTAAAGAATTGAGAATCTATTCTTTAATTATTCCATAATAATTAATAAATATTCCATAATAAGTTTTCAATAATTTACATCGTGAAATGTACATAATCGTGTGTGTGCACGCGTGAATGTGTGTGTGTGTGTGTGCGCGCATGTTTGAGTGTGTGTATATACATATATTAGGTAAATTTGTGGTAAAAATTATGTTAAATTTATTTTAATAATTTTGAAAATTAAATGTAAAACTATACATTTGCGAAACACTTTCTTTAAAAAAACTAAGGGAAGTAAATGAACTATAATTTATACATATCTTATATGATATATTAACACAACTTAGCGGGAAATGTGTGCATCCTCAAAGAAAGAAATGAGAAACGTTTGACAAAGCGTCTGTTCCACAAACAAGAACATTTTCGTCGATATTGTACGTGAAGCATCATTAGTGATACTGGCATTGATACGTAAAGATTAATACTTAGTTTTTTTTGGAGATATTTTTAATTTGTGTTTTGAGATTATTTATTATCAGAGCTACTTGTAATTATAACAAAAGCCATTTCGACGTTTTATTTCTTTATCGTTACAGAATTGTAACAATATTATGCCAGGGGTTGCAAAAATAATTCCCGATTATTAAACGTAAATAACAAAGCAGCTATAGAACTTATTAAAAAATTTATTTCGCAGATTGAAAGAGGAATGTTTGCCATTTACTTTACATACTGTATTGTACATCGCGGCTTACACTGGCTTACAATACAACGCTTATTTCGTAGAAAACTTGGGCTCGATGAACATGCTAAAATTCCTCACAGGAAAGCCATTTCAATATGGATCACTAATTTGGAAAGAACAGGTTCGATTTTTGAAACGAAGCCGTCTGCAAGCCGTGTAGCGTTCGAACACTAGAGAACACCCAGACATCGAGGCAAGCCTTGCACAATCCCCTCGGTTAAAAAGGACGCTCGGCATTTGGACATCATTTCAAAAGTCAAGGAATTGTGTATATTGTATTCGAAGTAAATGGCAAGCATTCTTGTTTCAAAATGTGAAATAATGTAATATTGTAAGGTTTTTGCCGTTCCATATTTTCGGAGGATATTATAGAGCTTTTATTCGTGTTCAAAAAACGATAGAAAAAATTATAAACGCTTTTCGTCAAAAGAAAATAAGTGACAAGAGTGTAACGACTTTAGAAACTATTCAAAAATTTATTTTACATTTCGAAACAAAAATGCTTGCCATTTACTTCGAATACGTGTATATTGTATTCGAAGTAAATGGCAAGCATTGTTGTTTCAAAATGTGAAAAAAATTTTGGATAGTTTCTAAAGTTTTTACACTCTTGTCACTTATTTTCTTTTTACGAAAATCGCTTATAATTTCTTCTATCGTTTTTGAACACGAATAAAAGCTTTATAATATGCTCCGAAAATAAGGTACGCCAAAAAACCTTACAATATTACTGTGAAAGAGGTAAAAACCATTTCGTTTAACAATTATAAAAATTATTGTGTTATCTATCTATACGACTTTAATTTAATGTCTTTTGTAATTTCAAATAAGATTTAAGTAATTGTTTTACTCGTGCATTATACTATTAAATAATATATGGTATGTTCATGGGAATGACTCTTTATCCTTCAATTTGCGATAATTGTACTACTATAAAAGTGTCTCATTGTAGAACAAACTTTATGTGTCACCAATCTGATTGTGTAGAATGATTCACTTGCATTATCATTGCAAAAAATTAGCATTAGCTTAGTAATTATTCATGAAATTATTACTAATGAATTAACAATGTTAAAAGATGAACAATTATATTTATATTCTGAATCATTTTCAAAACCATAGCCAATCTTGTAATAAAAAACGAAGTCTTCAGAGAAAGTAAAAAAGTTTTTAATGATAATTAGGTACGCGTTATGCGAAAAATCCGAGTCTAAACTAATTTCTAAAATCGTAATTAAGCGAATTCTTGAAACTGAAAGTATTCTAAAGTAATGCAAGTATTAAATTTTATATTATGTTCCAAAGTTTATACATATTACTTATTTTAAATAAAGACAGGCAAGTTTATAACTTTTTCAACTGAGTCCCGAGTGTTTTCGTAATATTTTAATATCATTAAAGAATAAGATGTGTAGATATACAACTTGAACAATCTCACTTCTCACATAGTCATATTATTTGATAAATAATCGTATAATATCAAATAATATTAATTATATTATTTGGTAATTTATTACTATTGTTGTAGATTTCGTGAAATGTAGAAGAACTCTTAAAGACAGGCAAAACAGTTACTTAGCATTTTCAATGCTATGTTAAATTTACATGGCTTGCCCGTGGCGTCAACATGAATGCGACACATTGCAGTATACGCGCATAAAATTTAAGCACACATGTTATATTTTTATATATGCAGTAATAAAGATAAAATTGAAAAATTTCAAAACATTGAAGTTTACACAAACTATCTATTTCTAGTAACTAAGGCCTCGCAGATCACCGTTGATCTGCGCGATGCTATATACAAGCTTAGTACTGGTCATGGGTCACTCTTGCGGCATTCAACATGTTAAGGAACCCTGAACACCTGAATTTACAACGGACTTGCTTAGTAAGGACAGAAAGTTTGTTAGGATACTAATCTACTAGTAACGCATTGTAAGCTGAATAAACATAGGAATACTATGGTCTTGATAGAGGAAAAATGAAGTGAAGAAGTGGAAATTGTGACCCACTTAATGTTTCAAAGTGACAATTTAACAAGAATACGGTTTCTACAAATAAGATATGCATATCCTGAAGCTTAGTCAATATAGAAAAACCACTCTTGTTGCTCCTAGGTCTAATCAAATGAAGCTAAAGAACATGGAAAGGCTGCTGTAGAACAGGCTCTATGACTACCTCCAGTAATCTATCCACTAGGCCTAATCAAAATAATTAAGCTAAAGAACATGGAAAAGTTGTAAAAATAGGCTCTATGATCACCACCAATAATCTTCCCATCTATATATAATCGTTTTAATTCACATAAACATAGACATCTACAATATATAGTTTTTGCGTTATTTAATTTCAGATTGTTCTTTTTATATTTGTCACTTGTGTGATGAAAAGTTGCTATATAAATTCGAAAAGTGCTTCTGATTTATACGTTGTAATATATTCTCGATTGAGTGATGACTTTTTGAAAAATATTCTAGTCGATCTCAAGTTATTTCAATATAAATTTCCTTGTAGCAATCGAGAAACCGCCTTGGCACAAACTTTTTCATATTGAGATCCTCAATTAATATTTTTCACGCAGTGACTTACATGTCTATACTTATTTATGGTTTCAGCTGTCATTAAGGCATTGAAACCGCAACCTTGTTGTAATAATATTATGTAGTTAAACCCACTTTCCTAGCGCTATTTTAAAAGAAATAAATATTCGTAAATCTCTAATCTACAAATTCGTCTTTGTTGTTCCCTTTAATATCTGTCGAATTTCTCAATATTTAAGAACAGTCTTCTATTGCCAGTACAATATAGAACAATAATTTTTTGGGTACTTTTCCAAACACTTTTTGTTGATATTAAATATATACGAGACTTTCAACAGAACTACTGATTTCTCACTATTTTTCTCACTCTCTCACATGAGTCGTAAATATTTTTATCATTTTCTTCGATCCATATTTTATAAATTCTGGGTATATTACCCAAAGACCAAGAGACTTTCTGCGTTTGGTTTCTTTTACTATTCGTGTTCTAATAAGAATTAAAATCGTTACCTTCCCAAAAGATCTTAAAACTATTTAACCTTGTCTATATTTATTACAATTATTTAGATCCCCTTGCTTTTTGAAAATTCTTACAGATTTTATTCAGCTGCCATCCCTCTACCATTCTATATTATTTCACTTTTTTCCTCTTCTTTTTTTGATGAAATATGTTGAAAAGAAATAAGGATAAGTTTTTTTTTTAGTTTCTAGATATTGTAATTCTAATTATGCTTTGCGGCACAAATTTTTATATTTTCTACTTCAATTGAATTTTATTTTAAGAAACTGTATATCTACAATACTGCCGTTACCTTTTTACTTAAAAATTTCTTTTCTGTGTCTTTTAATTTCTTCTACTCGATTCACTCGACATATATATATATAAGATTTAAAACTTATTCAGTTAACTTAATTAAAGAAATTAGAATAAAAGAAATAAACTCCACGAAGTAGTGAGATCGCATAACTTAAATGTAAATCAAATTTCACTCGCTTAAAATAGAACTTTTTCCTATTGCCCGCGATTATATTAAGAGTAAATCAATGAAAGTGAGGCCGGCTGCGTCCGATGCCAATAACAAGTAGCGGGTGCGTTTATAAAAATTCCAAACGAATTCGACACATCTGCACACAAATATCATTCGATGAGCTCCATCTGTCATTCAAATCCAATCGAAAACACATGGCGATATTATACTTTCAAATTGGCCTGTAGAAAATGTAATCGGAAAAACAGAAAATACAAATATTTTCTTTGGAATTCAAAGGAGTTTATATTTTTACTGTATATTTAATACGAGATCTGTTCCAATAAAAATTGCAAATATTTAGTTGAAGGCATATTTTTAAAATTTTTTTTATATTTTAAACCAGTAATCTTGGTAGAGAGGCAAGTCGACATTAAATAAGTATGCAAGCTAATAAAACACACTTGTGTGTATGGTTGCATATGTTTCTAAATTACTAGAATTGAAGTTCATTCATACACATACTCAATTTTACTCTCAATATTTATTACAATTAGGAATAAATATTTTTAATAAATTTCTAAAAAAAGAATTATTTATCAAAGAGCTGTTATTTTTAAGGCTTCACGAACGGATTTAAAGTCAAGTTTGTAATAATGATGATAATTGTTATGTTTTAAACAAAAAAAAAACACATTTAACAACTGTAAAAAAGAACATGAAATATTTAATTTAGTTTGTTATTTTTATTTATATTACACGAACTTGTAACGCTACAATGATAGCCAATCGTAATCTCTTTTCGCGCCATAAAATAAAGCTTTTTCAATAAAATGAAAGTAGTAGATTATGAATTAATTATAGAGCATCTCTGATTTGAGATACTTTAAGTTATTTTTCATAATTTTCCGGTTTAGCAAATAATTAAGGTGTTCTTATCGATTGCAAAATACTTCCGAACCTGGAACTGTATGGGCAAGTTATACTTGCATATGTAGCAATCAAGTGTTAAACTAAAGAAAACATCAACCAGGCAGTATACTTTCAAAGCATTGTGGTAAAACAAATAATTTGATTGGTTGCTAAACGAACTTATTATATATACCCGTGATTCTACGTTCTGGTGTTTTTATGCGATAGGTTAGAAAAAATACTTCAGGAAGGGAACAAAATTATAACATTCAAAACATTTTCAACAAATAGTGTATTATTTCAAAATTTAGAATTATTTCCAGAAATTAAAAATTGAATAGGTACATCAATAAGTCTCGGGACTAACTATTAAGACATTTTTTTGGCAAAATTCTTCATTATTTATCAACATGGTTTCCTTCAAATGCGATACATTCAGTCCAATGTTTTTCTTATTTTTCTAAGCTGGCCGTATAAAACCATCATACGATCAAAATAAGCGCCAGTTTTGGCCATCATTTCTCTTTCCATGGAGGATTTTTATAAGGTCTGCGGACAGTCAATAATTGTTGTAAGCCAAATCCTGAGAATACGGAGGGTAATCAATGACTTGTGGTACGGTACATTGGCTTGGTGAAAGAGCGCCTTCTTCTTCTTCATATGGAGCCGCTCTTTTGAGATTTGCGTCTTCAAACTCTCCGCTAACGCTGTGTAATATTCCTTATTGATCACCAGTTTCAGTGCAGTAGTTCAGCCCTGAAGATGTCCCATACAAATGGGTACGAAACGTCGGCAGATATACTAGTGACGCGGTTCCAGCCCGGAAACCCAGAAGCAGATAGCATTCCTTATTGATGTTTTTCCCTTTTCAAAGTAGTCACATCCTAAAACACAGGCGCCATAACCTTTCCAGCTCCCCATTCATCTGACCACCATTTGGGAAAAACCTAAATGTTAATGCAGAATAGTGTAAACACTACCAAAGATCAGGATGTCAGCTAACTCACGTAACTTTACATTGTAACTGACCGTCACGATTCTGAGAGCTTTTTTAATGTTTTCAAGAGAAACAGCCTCATTTGGACTAGAACGTAAGCATAATTTGTGTCTATACGACCGCGTTTGAAATCAGTATACCACCGACAAATGGTTGTTTTCGAAGGAGCAGAGTCCGAATAACCCTTTTCAAGCCATTGCTGAGTTTGAGCGGCATTTTTTCCCATAAAAAGCAATGTTTTATCAACACACTAAATGCAGTGTGTGATGATTTAAGTGATGCTACATCACTTAAACCATTGTAGTTTGGCAACAATGTTTGGAACATCATGAAATTTTGACAGGTTGGTATTATTCAAAAATGGTATAGATATGTGATTGGGGTACTGTATTTTGGTTAATCCCGGGGTAAGAACATTTTCTAGAAAGGAAATTGATATCACTGCAATTATTTAGACAAGTTATAGAAATACAAATTCTGGAACTTCCGGAGCCGTTTAATTTGTAAAGTTCAATGGTTAAATAAACTAGTTAATTATATTTTTCAGTCGTTTGCCATGCTATATTTTCAGTCTGCTCAATTAGGTAAAATTATGCTACTAACTACTAAATTTTATTAGACTAAAAACGTTTTTGATACTTTAAGAGTGTTGCTATAGTAGATAATTTGAAAAATATTTTTAATTGTACTATGCATTAATTAAATCTTTGTCGAAAGTTTCATTTGTTAATTTATTTCTTTTTCACCATTGAAAAATTCCATTAAAAATAAAATAAATGTAGATTTAAAGTCTCATACCAATATTCAATTAAATAAAAAAGAAATTTTTGATGTCAAAACATTCTGAATCAACAGTACACAGATATTTGTTTTAAAAAGTCTATTACTTGTCGCCTCCAAAATGTTAGCATTTTTTATCGGTAAATAAGATTGTTTTTACTACTATTTTTGCAATAAATTCCTGACATTTTGGTAACGATCTAACAGTTTCAAAGGGAAAAAGTGGAATACTCAATGTGAAGCAGTCCAATCACAAGAGTAAACATAGATAATTTTGAACTAAATTCGATAGTAACATTTACATTCGTATTCCAAAATTTATCAAAGTTATTAACATTTATTTGGATATACACCGAATATATGATTTATCTTTTTTAAAAGCTAACGTTAGTGCACTGAATTATGTTTTAGAATTTATTTGTTAATTTTACTCCTGTTGCTGAGGGGATCCGCAAACACTCTGAATATATAACATCAGATAAATAATTTAATATTTCCAAAGAGAAAAACAAATTCTATAATTTGCATATATACTTAAGATATCATAAAGCTCTACCCACAAAACGGGTTGAAAATCGGTTTAACGTATAAAATGAAGACGAAAGTGGAGATTACATTTACCTCACGTACAGCATTAACCCACACCGGAAGTGTTGCCACGTTATAAGCACGATAGATTCTTAAAACGTCATCGCCCCAACAAATCCGTATCGCATTAGGGAATGCAAAGCTTAGCTTCTAGCTCCGTCCAAAGAATCTTATAACCCTTTTTCACTCGATTACTGTAGGAACTCACGAGAGATGGCGTGACGTCTAAAAGGTAAACTAGCTCTTTGCATCATTACAATCAACTTATCCAATTGTCTCTTTCCACACAACGATACTGAAAGGAGAAAAATGAGTCTAATTTTCAATAGTGGAATAGTAGCGACAGAAATTTCTTGAAAAAGAATTGAGAAAAAGGGCGACTGTTAAATAATGAAGCTGGGAGATATAAAAGGTAAGAATGCATAACGATGACGGTAATTATGGATTATGTAATTGCTCTAGTTACCTTGATGGCAGTGGAAATATTCCATTGTTATATGAAAAACAAGATTGTTTACAAACTTGTTTGTAACGAAACATTAATATTTAAAAAAATCTACAAATCTTTCATAAATTAACCTATAAAGTTGAATTTATTACATTTAAAGTAGAATAATTAAATATTAATTGTTATGTATTACGTGTTGATGTTAATTATTGCAAAAGAGCGCTTGATTAAAATTTCATGGTCGTAAATTTTAGTTGGAACCATTTTATTATACAAAATATACATTATTATTAGATATAACAATAAGGTAATTATGGAAATCTAATTTAAATTAGTTTCTTGCAATGAAGCTACCAAATTTAATTTTGTAGCGTGCATTCAAGTAAATCTTAAGGTCACGTTAGCTTTAAATGAGTAATGTAATATCGTAACTGCAGTAGTAATAATCGCGAATTTCATTTCCAAACTTGAATTATAAATTATCAAAGCATAATTTATATTAGATGTTTGTATTTAGTAAGAGATACAAAACATTCACATTCGAGCAATTCTTTCGAAATAAACGAAAGATTATGACCTCGTATAAGTACTCGTTACATTGTTAAAAATAAATTAGAATGCATTCTCAGTTATTGTTTTAAATTGCAACACCTTTTAACATACATAGGTGGACACAGTAAAAAAATATAGGCACATTTTAGCGTCCGCACACTGTAAAGATGACTCTGAATTCAGTCACATACTACAAATCGTTTGACTTCATCTATCGACTACTAAACGTATATGTAATGTTAGCTGACGCCTTAACGTACTGGAATGAGACACGTTCACTAATTTTTCTTAAAACAGTTTCATAATAACTTGGAGTTATTGTTTTTCGGTTTCAATGAAAACATATAGACTAGTTTAGAATAAGAGAAAATTATGGCGGTTATCTTGACAACGTATCATTCTACTTTAGCCTTTGTGGACTCACTTGTACATTTTGGCAACCATTTTTAAATATTTTCCTTGTAATCAAGATCCGACTGATAAATCCAAGTTTCATCATATGTAACAATCGTATTATGAAATTTTTAAAATCGGCATTAAATTGCTTAAAAATTAAGGAAATAATCAGTTGTAATCAAAGTGTAACTTTCATTGTTCAATTATTCGGCTATGACGTTCCATCATAGTTCTACAGTGCAGATGTTTTCTTCAGAAACTGAAATTTATGGCCTTCCACTATGTCTATCGCCTTTGATATCCTTTCCTTAAAACGAGTAGTGCATTAGTGCTTTTCGTGCATTATTTTTGTCAATAATTAATTAAGGTTAATGTTCTTTCAAATTTAATCGAATCTGTCACCAATACTTGAAGCAAATCACAAATCAAATTTACGTTAGCATCTTCACATATACTTAATTAAATTACACATTTATGGTGGGTGCCCAACTGGTTCCACTTGTCAGAACTACGGAAACGAAGTGTGTATTCGGTGTGTGTCCCATGGCTTTGTTACTACTCCCACCTCGCTGTAAGAGGGGAAGAAGTGTTGATTATTTTTTCATAACATTGAAGGGTAGCGAGACATGTATTATCTACCTTCGACACGAGAAACCATATTAATAATTGCCCAGTAATGAATGGGTTCAGACCATTGAATTCTTTAGATAAAGTCTAGCGGCCTTACCATAGGCGCCATCCTAGTGCTTCTATAAAATAATTATTACGTTCTCTCTCTAATGTGCCGTAAGGTTAGAGACTTTGAGGACTTTTGTTTCCACTATTTATTAAATATAATTCCAGTATATACCTGATTGTATCAGATTACCTTTATTTATTCAGCAATTTTTTAATTAATGTTAAAATAAGATTCTGAAAAATATAACCAACCTCGCGAAATTATAGCGTTTTTGGAATTATGTGGTATAACGAAATTTTAACAATTTGACGCCAAATTGAGCTTTATTTACTTAGCATTTGTTAATATTATACTATAGCATTTCTATTAGCTAAAAACATTTAGTAAGCAGAAATTATCCGGGTGATCTAAATGATTACAAAATTATAAAATATGGTTTGTAAAAAATATAAAAACATTTCTCGTAGTATAAATGTAAACAAGTTTTTCAAGAATAAACTTGACTAATCATCTAAAATTAGTGGCTTTTATAGATTATATTTGGGAGAATAAAATACATATTACTTCAGAGAATGTCGCACTATATCTATGAAGTATTCATTATAAGGCAGACAAAAGCTATTGACTTGAATAAACGCTATATTTTTCGATTTATTTTCTCTTTTGAATTATTATTCTCAAATTTGTTTGAAATACAAAGAGTTCTAAGAGTTGATAATTTTATAATATATATCTGCATAAGTTCTTGAACAATTTATACACCGCTACTTAAAAGAAAACTTATTACAACACTAAATTTGCTTAAGTAATATGGGTCAAAATGCATAAAAATATGTAATAACCATTAGGCAATTATAGTAATTTTGGATGAGAATAATTGAACAAAGGTAAAACTGGATTTATTTGTCAGTTTTCGTTGCCATGTATGTATGTATGTTTTTATGTTACTTCTGTTTAGATTAATACTTTTTAGTTTGTCATTAAACGATTATGTTTTTAATACTAATATTACTACAAAAATAAATTGTATAACGGGCAGTATAAATACGATACATGGAACATCTAATGAAATGAAGATTGTAAATAATTCTTAGATGTCTTGACATTTATACCGTTTGGCATACATATAGAATTCTGCTAATTGCATAACCACATTATGCAAAGTCTTCCTGGCTAGATGTCCATGTGTACATACATACATGTTTGACAAGATATATAGAATTAACGTGTATCTACCTGTTTAAGGCAAAACTTATAATTCCAATTTTGCATTATATTTTGCATAATATAAAAACTTAATGATAGTTCCGTGGTCAGTTTCAATTATAAACGAATTTAATTAATATTAAGGGAATTTTTTTAAACAGAAATGTTAAAATTAAGTCTATTCTTAATCAAAGCATAATACTTTCTTAAAATAAATTAAAAATTGTAAAATATTAAGGATAGATTAAATTCAATTGTGTCAAAGGTAAACGAAAATTACGTATTGCTGTTCCAATAAAATTCCGTTTTAAACAAATCTAAAATTCAACTTAATATATTAGTCAACGTTAAATATCGAAAATAAGTCAGATTCACCAAAATACATCGAATAATCAACCCTAACATAACCCGAAGCTTATCATTTCCACACCACCCCATTTTATTCAATGAGTATATCGTGGTTTCAACAGCGACGGTTAGGGTTATAAAATCAATAATAGCAGTAAATCACTCACTCACCTCCTCAGCAACCTCCTTAACTTCGCCGTTTTTCTCATTTTCTTTGCTCGGTTTGGACTTGTCCTTTTTGGAGAACGACAAACCTCTAAAAGAGAACTTCTTCTTTTTTGATTTATCTTTCTTTTTGTCCTTATCGGCTGATTCTTCGACTTTTTCATCTGAGGATTTTTCCGGGGTGGTTGCCGTTTCATTTTGTTGCTGGTCGCCCATGGCGCCACCTTCAGCGTTTGGAGTTTTCGCTTCTTCCGCGTCTGATACACCGTTCTCCTTTACCATCTCTTCATCTTTATTTTCTTTCGATGGGGCATCTTCACTAGGTTGCTCCTGTTAAAGTAAATTAAATCAATATATGATCGTATATGTATAAACAGAAACGTAAATTGAAGATAATTCGCGAAATATTTTGTTATAAATTGTTATAAATTGATAGTTCAATTGCGCTACTCCAAACAATTCACAGGTATTGAATGTGTTAATTGTAATCTTCCAATTATATACACATAGACAATTAAACTAGATTTTAAAGGCTGGTAATATTTAACTAACTTTTTTCGATTATTTTTTATTAAAAACATAGATCATCAACCGCATTCAAATAACGAGATTTAAACATACATTGATAAATTGAAAGTTTTCTCGTTTAAAAACGAAAAAATATAATATAATGAAATACAAAATATATAAAAAATAATATATTACACGTTTTGAAATCACCAGACGCATGCCGAACATATAAATATCCTAGAAAAGAATCACCTAAATTAAAAATAAACCTAAAAATTACAGCCTGACAACTAATACAGTTAATAATATAAAAAATACTTCAAAATTTATGTTGAATTAAATTTAAAATTTAAGTTTGGGTAATAAAATTAGAAATTAAAAAATATATTTCCAGTATAAAAAAGAGGACAAATTCATAAGAAATATCAGACTGAACAGAAAAAGGCTTAAAAAGAAAACACAATCAAATCACATTATTCCATACATGCTTATACGGCATGTATGTCTCAGGCTTAGAAGAGAGTTAAACGTTTTTTTAAAAGCAACCTGCCACAGTATGGAATTTTTATTTTAAATTTCTAATAAAAATAAGCAAAAGATAGACTTTACTTTTACAGAAACAAAAAAAAACATTTTTGAACGAGAGAGCATAGAACCTGATCGCGAAAACTATGGAATTTATTTTTGTGAAATCATGCGCTAGAGTTGAAACTTACATTGGTGATGATGGATTCCAAAACAGGATGACTTCCACAAAGTCTTGAAAAGAAAGCCAATGTCGCTGCTCGAACAGCTATAAAAAGTGAAAGACCAGTCGAAAAATAATATTGCGGTCTTAAATATTCACCCATCCACAAAACCTTGTGATATATTATGAAGAGAAAGCTGCGTAACTCTGGAATAGTTCAGCCTGTAAGAATTACTTCAGTGTACCGTGATAACCGTTAATAAATTTAAGACAAGTTCGTACTTGATAAAATCCTAACCATATGATAATAATAAGTCGAAAGGGCGACGTAACTTAATGCTAGTGTTCTTCTTAAGATTTTGTCGATATGTCATTTTATGGTAATATTAAATATACAGCGTGTTTCAAAAAGAATATACGTATTACAAAGTATCATTTTGTCCAAACTATCGATCGCTGCGTCGCGGAAATGAATACACAGTCTAGTTTATTTAATAGCCGCTAGATGTCAGTTGTCTCCTGTTTTTCTTACTAATCGTCATATGTTTAAAATGGCTACTCCGCAGCAGAAATCATTTTCTGTTCTCGAGTTTGCGAAGCGCAATTCCGTGATTACAATGCAAAGACGTTTCAGGTTGAGCTACCAAATTGATCCTCCGAATGGATGGAACATTCGCAGATGGTATCGACAGTTTGTAGATACAGGATGTGTATGTAAAGGAAAGAGTCGTGGCCGCCCTCGTGTTTCTGAAGAAAATGTGCCAGTCGGGAGTTACAACTGCCTACAACAACAATTTTGCGTGTTTTGAGACATTGGTTGGTTATAAAGCTGTACAAGTTACAGTTGTTACAAGCTCTGCGTCCTGATGACAAACGGAAACGTGTGGCATTTTCTAACGAGATTCATAATGCAATTGACAATGATGACACTTTCGCACAACACCTCGTGTTCAGTGATGAAGCGACTTTTAATGTTAGTAGTCTGGTAAACAAATACAATGTGCAAATTTGGAGTCTACAGAACCCACATGCAGCCATTGAACATATACGAGATTCGCCTAAAACCAATGTGTTTTGTGCGATATCCCGATCATCTGTTTACGGCCCATTCTTCTTTGATGGAAACACGGTTAACGGTCAGCAGTATCTCGTTATGCTGCAAAACTGGTTGTTTCCGAGGCTGCACGAAGACAACTTCATTTTTCAACAAGACGGGGCACCCCATCACTGGATTCGCCAAGTGCGTGAATATCTGAATGAAATTCTACCGAACCGTTGGATTGGTCGTCAAGGAGCTGGCGACTTAGCATGTCTCAGCTGGGCTCCACGGTCGCCAGATTTGATACCCTGTGAGTCTTCCTGTGGGGTTTAGTTAAAGACAACGTTTATGTACCACCACTCCCACAGAACCTGGAAGAGTTGAAGAACTGGATCCGTACTGGCATGACATCAGTGACGAAGAACATGTTTGCCCGAGTATGGGAGGAATTTGAGTATCGATGTGATATTATTTGTGTCGTTGATGGAGGACATATTGAACATCCGTAATCTGAACTTGAGGGGTTCGTAAATATGTGTGTAAAGTTTCATATTCGTATGTCTTAAAGTTTAATAAATATATGCATTGGAAATACATTAGCGTTCTTTTTTTAGAATTTATTACGTTCAAAGTTAATAAATAGTATCTATATCATTATAAACTTGACTTCCATTACCTTTCTAAAAAATATTTGCTTTTAAAAACTTTCTTTGTTAGTTGGGCAAAGTTTATTAAGGTAAAGCTCACAAAGAACATTTTCATTATAATAAAAAAGAATTTGATTTGGATGAAAACCAAACTGTTGACTTTCACATAGTCTTCTTGGTTTTCTATACAAAAAATTTAATATTTTTTCGAAATTTTATAATTTTCAAGAAGAATTTGTAGCATTCTTGAGGATAAGAATTAAAAAATTCTTAAAGTGTCTTAATCTGTCCTTTTTGAAAGATAATTTAATATGTAACTTTCAAATTCAATCAAATTACTATTAGGAGATTTGCTGGTTTACCTATTTTTCGAACTATTCATTAAGGATATTTGTATGATGTAAATCATTCACTAAATTAATAATTCAACGATGAAAAAAAGTAAGAATTTGAAAAGAGAAATTACAGGTAAGCCTCTTATTTTAGTCTTTTTCGAACAAATTATAAATTATTTCATGTTCTGAATTTGCGCCAAAATATGTTACAAGTCATTGGGTTTGTAATTGTTTTGCACCTAAACCTACATTCTACGAAATCTTGGTATTAGCCCTCATTATAATCTTTCAGTTGTATTGCCTAGTTTACTTCGAAGCTGGATAGTATTAAGAATTCGATTTGTATGTAAATATCGAGAGATAAACTATCTTTACCAAATCAATTTTTGAAAAGCAATTCCGAAGTCGACCAATCACAAAACGAGTCACTTAAGAACTCCAAAGAATTGCAAATAAAGTTAAAAATCGCTACTAGAAAATGACAAAGTGAAATTTTAAACTGTTGTAAAATGCCACTTGACTAGCTCTCTTATATCGTTCAGTGATGATTTCATTTGAATTCACAAATTAAAAGTCAAAATAAGAACATATTTGCAAACATCACTTGAACATACTTTTTTAATGGAATATTCATTCTAACAGTGCTTAAAAAATAAATACGAATTTGATAAGACTTAAAGCTTAAAAGAAGCATTTTTAAAATTCGAAATCGTGTCCTTTTTACATTAAATGTTATCGCTTGACAAAAAAAGAAAAACAACAATTTCCCTTGGTAAAAAAAGCACAATCTCAAACGAAGTGGCACTCACTTTTCAAGTGAAATTTTTCTCCCTCGCTGGTTGAAAAAGAAGGCAAACAGAAAAAAAAGGATGAAACAATGTACAATTAAACCTTAAGCTTTTATATTACTCTTGAAAGTCTTACTAGATATAAGGCGAACCATTTATATGTGTTATGAAAGTTTTATATTGTCACAGGGGCGTCTGAACTTTTTTCGTGCCTCTTTTGAAGTTATTTCCGTATCCTTTAACGGTAAAATTTCGTGAAAAAGATACGGGGAAAATTAAGGTATTGTTTCCTGGGAGTTTTTGTAGTATATACGAAATGACTGGAATGCATAATTTAGAGACCCGTCAAGATGGAAAAAGTTATGCGGAGGGTGTATTTCCGACGTCTATTAAATATTTTCGTGGCCAATGGAAGTAAGCACAAGTTCTTTGGCACTTCAAGAAGGTTCATTAGATTTTATAAATAAGAATGTTCGTGGTGTTAATTATGAAATTGCAAAGTGTTGTAAAAAGTAAAAGTTTTCAATATTTCATTAGAGCTTTCAATATGACTGGAATTAGACGTATTAAAATTTAAATAACCAATGTTCCAAACAATTCTAAATAAGATATAATTTAATTGTATTTACTGCTTAATTAACCATTTTTACTGATAATACAACAGTAAAACCTTCGAATGACATCGAAATTTAATATTTGCTAGAACTTGGCTAAAAGCTTGCAGAAAGAGCAGATGCATATCTGCCAATAATGAAAATTTTCTTTCAAAAATACAACGGAATTGTTGCGTGTAGACAACAATGTGAAGTCGAATTCTTAAATACTCAGCCTGCCAGAGGTTTGCAATTTGTGTGCATACTCAAACAACGTGTCGTATTAGTTTAGAATATTTCTGTATATTACAAAATTTCTAATATTCTCGTCAAACTTTGCAACACAGATTGTCAGGATAAACAAATATGTGTGTATTTTACAGGACGAAATTCAGAATCCACAGTAGAACTCAAAATAATGTTATGAAGGATATTCGTGTTTTTATTAATTTTCTCAGAAGGGTTCTATTTGAACAAATTGGTTTTTAAAGACGTCAAAATACACTCGAAGTGATAACAGAGCTGCTAACAGTTTTTTTTTGAAAGAGCACCTGTTACCGCTATTCTATATTCGCGCTCATAAATAAACGAACACCCAGTAAACGCTCGTTTCTATAGATCGTAATAATTTATATAAATAATAATATATAAATATGTTGACCCTCCTGTTCCTCATGCATTCAGCTACCTAACAAACAGGAGCGATCAAGATTAGCATTATTAAGAAAGTCCACAGTAACCATGGTGGTATGTGGCCGTGCATTATCCTACTAAAAAACTGAATTTGAAAACATGGTATTTACACTGATTGAAGAACATTGTTAATTTAACAAATAGCATTTAATATTCCTTGAACTACTACTAGAGGAGATCTACTTCCATGCTAAATACACCTCTCTCCCCCACACCATTACAATTTTAGTAAATAGTCGATGTCACTGTACAGAAAACTGCAAGTTTCTTTTATATCCGGGACGTCTTCTTACTATTTTACGATTATGAGCCTCTAGCAAAATCAGATTCGTCATTGAAGATGATTAGATTTCATTCCTCAATTCAGTACAATCATTCGTTACACCACTCTAGCTGTGCAATTTTATGGCGTAGAGTTACAAAGAAATGGTCGGTACGACAAAATATTGAATTTTTGGAACCAGTTCTCAGAACATTGAACCTATTGTCCTTCAGTCGCCTCAGACATTTTGTCTTTTATGTATGGGAATAAAAAGAATTCACAAGGTATCAGGTCGGGACTATAAGGAGGATGAGTAATCAATTCCGTTCGTGAAGCGGCTAAAAACTGTTGTTTAAGATGCGTTATGTGATTGTACATTGTCTTGATGTAGAATAATTCGTCCTGTTGGGCGTTTCTTACGCTCTTTTTGGAACACAGTTGACAAACAAATGGTTGCATACCATTCCGCATTGACTGCGCGACGATCCTCTAACGAAATAGTAGCAGGATGGCAGGTGCGTCCGCAAAAAGAAGCCAGCATTTCTCTTAGAGCTTCGTCCACGTCTCACTTTCGTGGGTTTCCCCTCATCTTTGAAGACCCGTTGGACCAATTGTCTGTTGCTTTCTGGCTTGTAACAATAAATCTAACTTGTCACCTGTAACGATGTCGTACACTGATTTTGCTCGACCTCAGTTGAATTCACCGACCGCAGAGCTTTCTAACGGCAAGATGACCATGCAGGATAGTTCAGATTTGGGTCACACCTATGCCCAATGATGACCGAATATCTCTGTATGTGCGGTGGTTTTCTGTTTTTATCATGTTGTATACGGTGTCGATGTTTTTTTGTGTGACTGCAGTGGCGGGCCGTTCATCGCGATGCTCGTCTTTGGGCGAAACACGTCCACATTGGAACTTGTACGTTCGACAGTCGTCAAGGATGCTGCTTCATCGCCAAACGATCACTTGATTTTTTTGCCAGCACTCTTGTCGAGTAAGACCATCTTTAGAATCAGAGAAAACTATTGGTCGAAAATTTTCGCACGTGAGTTCCATTTTCCACAAAACTCACCTTTTTAAAAAATTACTAAAAGGAGGCAATGCAATTCAGACTAAAAGATCTTAGACAAAACAGCGAACATTACCGACAGCGCCATCTTACGGGAAGTAGCTGAACCGCAAATCGAATGTCCCTTGCTGAAATTTTCAGTTTGTTAGTACAAACAAAAATATTTTTCTTGAAAATTTCACTAAAATATATCAACAATTATAGGATGTTCATGGCTATCAATATATTAGGGAATAAAATGTAGTTTTTGTAAGAAGTCTATGCATCACGTGGTGTGATTCAATTCTATATTAAGTATGAATAGAAAATTGAAAACTGACGCTTGTTTTAGTCTATCCAAATTCTAGGAATATAGGTTTCATAGATTTTGAAATCATTCGATAATTACTAATATTAAATGACTTTGCCACGCGTTTCCTATCAGTTGCAGTGGAATGCAATTAGAAATATTAACATTCTTCTTTTCGTGAAGGATTCTATCAGCCATAAGCATAGTGATACGCCAGCAATATACTGATGTTCGTTGCGCCGATACAAAAACGCGGCCAATTAATCAGTGGAAAGGTGGAAGCTAGTTGGTGTCTTGTTCACCATCTGTTATCAATTTGCAGACGCAGGTAACATTTTCTGGAGTAACTATCGTGGTATTTCTTATGTATTGCTGATTGTACAGCTAATTACAACCCTTTGCCAAAAATTCTTAACTAGCTGTAGACAATATTTCGCAATGATGTTTCAACTTTAAACTTATAAAAGATTATAGAGTGGTAGGGTTCTTGTTCCAACCCTACGATTCGTAATATTCAAGCATATCTCACAGATACGTAAAAAGGTGTAATTTTTATCAGTTTTTATAATATGTCTAACTTCAACACATATACAATAAATAACTCTTACAATCATTATTGCTAGCGTATCTTAACAATTTCAAAGTGTCTATCGAATAGCAAAATACTATGCCTGAACGTGTCGAAGAAGTACGTGGACATCATACTAAAGTTAACATCGAACAGTGTTAAATTATAAACTACTCATTGGTTTAATTTAATTACGACTTTTAAAAAAGTTTTTTACAAAAACATTCCCAAAATATGTGAATTACAAGAAATACTTATACATAATAATAACTTATACAATTCTTTACTTTAATTAATGTTAAATCGTTTAAAAACTGTTTTTGTGTCATTTTATTTTTGGAACTGTTAACAGTGGTTAGATAAATGATGTCCTGGTATTATGTATACATACATAGGCGCATATATACAAACACATGATATCGAAATTTTTATTTTTAAACATTGCTTCGCGGATGGTCTTATCACATTTCGCCAGTTTATCCACACATGTTATTCCGTGAGTACATAATTTAACATAAATTATAGTGAACATATTCGACACTATAACGTATATTAAATTCGCAACATCAAAAAGGAAGCACGTGCCCATACGACGTAACATATAAACACAATCTTCCATCTCAATCCATCCGTTGATGCGTAAATGAGACGCTCAAATACAATATATGTGCGTTAAGCGTATACGTGATATGAGGGTCGTAAGTATTAAGAAGAAAGGGTACATACATATATCGTTGGTATAACATCATGACCTTGATGCAGTACAACAACCTAGCCTAACTCTGTCACAATGGACCCTCTCCTAGGCGTATATCGGTGATCATTGGTGTGAGAATGGCCACCACGCCCTGACTGTCTAACAATAAAATCGAATCCGGGGAACAAGGAACATAAACAAATTTCTAGACACATGCTTTCATACACACGCGTTTATGTGAAAGTACAAGCATGTACATACGTATGCGTAAATGTGTGTCTATCTTTTTCCAATTTATCGGCTTGTTGAAGCGAAGAGCTAATTAAGTGTCGAGTCTACTAATACGTCACTGGTCTTGTAAGTCGAATGAAACGTGTGGTAAAGCTTTTAACACCACAGGTGATTAAACAATAACAATATCAACAATCGGAAGACATGTTATTACACAGTTGCGGTCAAAATAATTGCAGTGGAGCATGCACATGTATATTCCTAAAAAAAACACCAAATATTGCAGTTGGCACATAATGAAACAGGCAGTTTAAACTAATATAGTGATGATACAGTCTTTAATGATTTTATAATTGAATGTCATGAAGCTAAAATTTACAATGTCTTCAACTTCATAAAAAGGCCTTGAGCAGTGCAAATTTTAGCGACTACTTTATATTAATCATTTTAAGACTAAAGTTACATATCCACTGACAAGACAAGCTTCTCTTTCAGATCTTCAAGTCATTCTGTTTTGTATTAACAACGCATAGAGGGTGCCAACTTCGTGAATTTTATTTCTTCTTCCTTTTATCCACAATGTCGTTACTGTAAATATTAGATCCGTCTTCTCGTTAAGTGATCAGCAAACTTTTATTTTTTCCCACGTTATTCTTGTTTATCGTATTCTTTAATTCCTATCTTGTGCTTTAAACATTATTAATATCAGCATTGAAATTATAATATTGTGAGGAAATTGTACCTGTCCAATTTCATGTGTTTAAACGTGTCAAACAAGTGTATGTCGCATTAAATGACACGTCTAAATTAGTGGTAAGTTATTCAAAAGCGATTCGAATAAATAAGACTTGTATATTGCTTTAGAAGTATCATTGAAAACTTACAGCTAATAGAGAAAAGGCAATAACGAATGAAGTCATTTACATGGTCACTAAATTTTACTATAACTTAAGAACAAGTCTCTTCGGGACATCGACACTTACAAATAAGCAACTGGTTACAGCAATGGATGGATATCCATATACTAGGCTAACATATTTAATTAGACTGAATTAGTTAACAAACTGGCTAAGTCAGTCAGGAAATCTTTTTAGATTTTGCATACATGCTGACAAATCTCAAATTAATTAGTTATATTCTCATGACACAATTTTTTATTAGAGTTGGTAATGAACTGACAATTTTTCAGAATTAATGAGAACGGTTTAGTTAATTTTTAAGAACCGTTCTGTGTATCTGCTATTGTTCAATCGTAAATTTATGTATGAACTCGAGTACATTACGAATCAGTTTTATTTCTTGCATTTCTACGATTTAATTTTCTCTCACGTTTTAGATCATACTGACTTGGGTAAGCATAGAGACAATGGATTGTTGTGATTAAAAGAGAAGCTCAGAACATCTATATTTTATTTTCGGGAAATATTCAGTTGAATTTGTATTAACTCTACTTTATATGACTGCTGAGAAGTACAAACCATTCAATACATGAATGGGTCTTTTGACTAAAAACCAAGAAACATCTTCCTGGACAGCAATCTTAGAGTTAAAGCCGAGATGCCGGTGGTATAAGCGCTAAACTTGCCATTAAGTTATTAGCCGCCAAATCTTATCCAAACAAAACTGAACTATGTTATCAAGTTTTGAAAAGAATTATATATGAATGATTTCCTCCACATTGTGTATTCACTCACTTTCAGCATTTGTTTCAATTTGCTGTTTATCTACTACGACTGATATCCTTAGGTCACTATTGAAGTAATGAATTAATTCATATTTTTTAAGATGAAAATTTCAATACTTACAAGAAACTAAGAGAATTGAAACAATTTTCTCACCCCTTTATCTTCTATAGATTAATCAACTACAACATGCAATCCAAATACTTCAAGAATGTGTTTAAAAAATTAAATACAAACTTTAAATCTACATTTCTATCGTTCTATGTAACGGATATATTTATCGTGTTTCTGCTATGACTGAAATATGTCTTCAACTCACTGCTAGCGTTATCGTATTTGAATCTTTTTAATGGAGTGAAAATGACGGCTTTCAAGTGCTTTTTCATTTTGACATTAGTTATACGAGTGGATAGAGTATAAAGAAAAGTGTGTATGTCGGCTGCTAAAATTTCTTTACAATAGGAGATGTACATGGTGGGTGTTTTAGACAAGACGCAGAGCCATTTTAGTGTATTAATAGACATATTGTCCGTTCATAGTCACAATTGATTTAGGTGGTGATATTAAATAAATTTACTTTTCAATTCGGTTCCTTCAGGAACAGTATATGAAGTAATTATGATGATACGCTGTATTATTTATTATTAATTTTGTAAAATTGTCAATCAGTGTCGGTCTAAGATAAGATTTTTTTAAAATTATGTTACAGAAATCGATACTTAGGAAACCTTGCAGGAGTATATTATGTTTCTGTTCTATTTAAAACAAAATTTTGCACTGGCGTCTGGGAAATGTATTAATACAAATAATCAAAATGAAACAAAAAAAGTTTTGAAGCAAAGAGTCAACGTATTGAACGCTTTTTAAATAGCTTTACTCCATTTTGGAATTAATCGGTCATTTTTGACAACTTTATATCTATCTATTGATGTTCTCTGGATGTCATTAACACACATTTTCAGATATAAGTGAGCCTGCTACACACGACATTAAACTGAGGAATATGATGTTTTGATACCAAACTTTTAGTTACGAGTCGCAATTTCATAGATACGAGCTTGCCTGTTACGACGGTCATAAACTGTGCTATAATGTGGATGTATCGGGCAGCAGTTTAATAGTTTAATGCATAGGTTCCCAAACTTTTTAAGGCCATGGTGCCCTTAACTTTCATATTATTTCCGGCAGCGATCTTCATATGAAGCAAAACTGGAGACCTGATAAATTTGAGTCTAAAATCTTAAATTTAAATAAATTCTATGCTATGATCTCTAAAATTAATTTTTAGATTTTTATAGGACTTTAATTTTGTTTAAATACTTTGTGAATAGTTTATACAATTATACTTGTGAATTTTTTTCATTTTGGCGAGGCTGTCACGGCGCACCTAGAGACTCTTTGCGGCGCATACCTTGGGAACGCCTGGTTTAATGTATTCCGAGGTATACTTGTATGTAAAGTACATAAATCATTAGATCTGACGAAATTATCATCATCGTCATTGGGTTCCTCTAATACTCATAGATGTCGAGAATTCCTTCATCCCTGTCTTCAATTCTCTACGAAGGCACGTTATTCTTTTTTGTTCCTTAAAATTTCAATAAAACTATTGTTCTATGTGGTTCTGGGCTCCCCTTTTGTTCTTTCCTATTTCCTTGCCTTTCCATATCATTTCAACTAGTCTCCTTTCATCTATTCTAATTTAATCCCCACTTTCGTTTCTGTTCTTCTACTTTATCTTTCAGTAATTTAATTTGCGGCTCCTTTCCAATATCTTCGTTCATTTTCTTATCTAATACTTTGATTCCTGCAGCTTGCCGGAGATACATACTTATTTTTGCTGCCTCTAGTCTTTTCTTTTGCTTATTATTTAAAACTCAATTTTTTGTTCCATACATTAATTTTGTTGTATAGATTGTTCTGTATAGCGTCAGTTTTGTCAACTTCGAGGTTTCTGCTTTGTTACCAAACCGACATTTGCCGCTGCTTTAATTCTATTCCTTATTTCCTCTGGAGTCCTTTCTGTTCAAGAACTTACACACTGACACTTATTCTAGGCTGTTTTTCTTCAATTTCAATGTTTTTAATTTCGTCTTTTGTTGATATAGCCATAGCTTTAGTTCTTTCACTGTTGACAATTAATTAATTAATATTAAATTCACTTGAATTACATATTAAAAATGGATAATATAATGTTCCTAACTAAAATATACATGCTACAACGTATGTTCAATTACGTGATTTTTTTGGGTATCAAGTTGTGCGTTAAAGCAGGCCACCTGTATTTCATTTACATTTTTATGCAAACGAAAATCTTTATTCAAATAAACGCAAAAAATATTGTTAATTAACATTACATACTCTTAGAGGATAATTATTTTGAAACAAAAGTAAAAATGGAAAATGAATTGTAAATGAATGAGAACAAAATAGAAATAAACGACGTGCTTCTATTCTCGTATTTAATATTTCGAGATGTTTATTTAAACAGATGCGTTTATCTGTTTTCCTGACTTTAAAAACCCAATATACAGGCACGTAGTAATGTTTTGCGGTTTTGCGATCTATATGCAACAAAGCCACTTTTTTAATACGTAATTCCCGAGAAATCTGTTTGATAAAATTTAGTTGTATATCCAATATTAAATAATTTAGAATTGTATGATTCCCGAATCCAATAAAATTGCAACTTGTCGGGTATTAAAGAAATAATAATGAATAAGCATATGTATATATACATACATATTACTATTTTTATTATAATATTCAAATTTCCAATCACCAATTTGAATATACCTTTATAAAAAAAGCAGCATTGTAAACACTGGAAAAATGTACATACGTAAGGCGCTAAAAAACTTTTATCGTACATTAATTGGAATAAACTCTATTTGATGAAAGTTTCGTAGCAATTTTTATACAAATTTCATAAAGAGATTGAGCAATTTATTAACACAATAAATGAATATAACATTATTGTTAATAATTTTTGACCATCTATGAGAAAGTGAGAAAATTCTGTTCTCTCAAAATTTGCTATCTTTTGTAAAAGTTCTTCAAATGCATTTCACGAGCATCTAAATTATCAAAATGTTTTCAATTTGGTGGATTTTATGATTTTTATCGCTTGCGAAATATAGTTAGCCAGTGAGATAAAACATTCAACATAGAAACAGTACTTGTGTGTTTGCAGAGAAACATGCGCATTTTCATAAAGGAAGATGACACCTTTTCTGCTACCAGGTTGTGGTCGTTTTTCATTAATGGCTTTGTTGGGCCTAATGCCACCAAACACAAAGCTATTCATACTTCGTGTAATTAAAATTTTTTCACTTACACTACAAAGACTTTTCCTTTGTCATATAAATGTGTTAGATGGGGAAAAATATGATTACCTTATTTCTAAAAGATAAGAGCTTAAATCAAGAGGAAATTGTGAAAGTACATGCAGTTTCCTTCACCACAGTTTCAGTGATAGCAATATTAGTAAAACAAAATTTAACATTTATCACCCACAATTACGCGATCTATAAATAAAGATAAAAAGCACAGTATAAGCATACAATGACAGAAAAATCATATCAACAGCTCTATTGCATCGACTATCATACGTTACAATGTTGTCTAACTCATTGAAACACTAAAGTATTAATATTTTTAAGATATTCACACTTTGCTTTTCGAATATCAGAGAAATCAAAATTCAGACGGTTGACGAATAAAATAAAAAATCTCCACTAAGCGGAAAGAGCAGACAAACTGCAAAACTGTAAATTACCCGGTTGAAGATTTAAACAAATTAAAGTTTTTGTTTTATTTTAACCATATTTAATTTTCTAATTTTTTTTAAGAATGCGAATTTTTATAATATTTTAGATAATCGTTAGTCAGTATCTCTTTGAAAGGAACCAGTTCGTAAGCACGTCAAAAGAAAGACATAGACTACTTACAAGAAAATCGCTTCTTTGGTGATCTGGAGATGCATATCGGAACAAAGAGTAGGAGATATTTACACTTTCCAAGCGATAAATCAATATGAAGATGTACTAAATACTATTCTTGTGTCATAGTTTCATTCATTGAATACTAGAAATTCACCACAAAATAATATTATGTACACAACCGTCCATACTAGTTCGGACGGCTAGTGAAATTTAGTAAACTCTTCTAAAAAATAACATAATTACGTTTAAATATAAATAATATATGTATTTACATTAGGTCCTTTACGAGATTTATACCCAATTACAGGCAAATGTATCTATTAGAGCACCTACAAATAACAATTATATATTATGACTCACTGCGGTAATCCCTGGAATAATCCATACCGCCATAAATACGATTATTTTGGAGGTAATATTGCAAGCAAAAAAACTTGTGAAACTTACCGGCCCTCACCCGAAAGAGTTTTCTGCATCAAAATATGCATTAGTTTTCAAATACACTTGCTAGCGTGCGCGGCACTGATAAGACCGTATGTTTTATGTGAACTTAAAAATCTGAGAGGAAAGCCAAGAAGTTTAGAAAAACGTTCTGTAATTATTGCTTTTCATCAAGAAGGTTTTCAGTGCGTCAAATTTCCGAAAAGACACATGGTAGTTAGTGATATCATTCAGCAACATGAACGCAAAGGCAGTTTAATCGATCCGGCACGTTCAGGCCGTAAGCGATTAACATCTAATGCCGACGATGAGGGTATAAAATTGCTTAGTAAACGAAATAGGAGACTGACGGCACCTAAAATCGCCGTAGAAATAATCGCGCCTGTACAAAAAAAATTTCCGTTACTTCGGTGACAAGATTAAAAGCTGCAAATCTTCACAGTCGCATTGCTGTAAGATAACCCTTACTTCGACGGGAAAACAGGCAAAAGCGACAACAATGGACAGAAACACACAGAGACTAGACACTGGATGACTGGAAAAGGGTATTATGGACTGATGAATCAAAGTTTTAAGTGTTTGAACAATCAAGACGTAAATTTGGTACGTAGACTTCCGCAGTCGTGGTCTATGCTATCTGCTTCTGGGTTTCCGGGCTGGAAAAATCGCGTTTGCACTTTTTCATATCTGACACGTTTTGTACCCATTTGTATGGGACATCTTCAGGGCTGAACTACTGCACTGAAACTGGCGTGTTTTTGTAAGAAGAGCGAATGGTCAAAGAATGCTGCGGGATTATATAGTGTCAACTGTCAAGCAAGAAAGAAGTTCTGTGCTTATTTGTGGTTGTTTTTTGCTACGTCGGCACAGAGGCCTTGAAGCGAATCGAGGGTATTTTGCCAAAGGAGGGTTATTCACAAATATTGCAAGAAAATACAACACCATTGAGATTATGTTTAATCGGAAAACATTTTGTGTTTATGCAGGACAACAACCTCAAACGCTCCGCAGTAATATGTAAGAATTTCTTAAATAACGAACAAAACAATAATACCTTACAAATAATAAAATGCCCATCACAAAACCATGACCTAAACCCCGTAGAATTGTTATGGAATGATTTGGACAGGAGGGTCCGAAAAGTATGTCCTAGCTCAACAAATCATTCATGGAACATATTGCAAGAAGAATGGAATAGTATACCGAATAGAGTCCTTGAAAAACTCGTGAAATATATGCCTCGTATTGAATGGGCTGTTCTTGGCGCAAAAGGGGGTTTCTTCATTGAGCGGAATGTTTAAGATATCTTTGTTTATTTAACGTTAGAATTACTTTAATGTTTATTATTATACTTTATAAACATGTATAAACAATAATGCAATAAAAGTTTTAAGTTTTGACGTAAATTAGTTTAACAGTTTTCCCTTTTTTTAAATTTATTTGAGTGTCCGAACTAATATGGACAGTAGTGTATATGTGTTCATGATTAATGCTTTAAACAATTATTACGCTAGAACCGTAACGTCTAACCTTTTTATATTTATTAATGTTACCTTTAAGTCGTTAATTTTTTTGGATGTATTCTACTGAAGAGTTTTTATTAAGGTGTGTAAGTTCAATAAGTAATTTGATCGTACTATTTTTCTTAAAACTTACAATTTAAAGGCCAACAATTAAAGGGCTCTATACTTTTAGCTGATGTATGATTTCAATTTCTGATCTATTAAATATCAAATTATTTGTCAACTTCTGCAAATCCAATAAAGTATTTGATATGTTAAAATCTCTTTAATTAAGTCTAAATTTGTTCAACTTTTTTCATCGGTATTGCTCTTTTCAAATATAATTATTAAAAAAAATTAAAATAAATTGGAGAAGTTAATTTTCATTAGAATCCAAAAAAAAGTATAGATTTAAGAAAATGACTAAAATTGAAATTCGTTGTCCAGCACAATTATAGAATTAGGTTAGCGATCGATTCAGTTTCAAAATATCTTTCTGAAAATTAACTTGAACAAAATAAGATCAAGGTTATACTTTAAAAAATAAGGCTTGAAAATATCCGAGATTCTATCGATAATCTAAAAATAAATTAAAATATTTTCACGAAAGATCCAAGTGTGGCAAGCAGGTTTAATTAATTAATTCGAATTTGCTTGTAACAGTTTTCTTATTACAAAATCATTTCGGTACGGTCCTGACTAAATATTTCCAGAATGCTAAAGTTTCTATTGGAAAAATTTACAAGCAATCGTAAATATCGGCCACTTCGTGAGCCGCATCGATATCCCACAATCTCGCTCGTTCAGTCGAAAAACGAAAAATAAACAAACGGAGATGGGACAGGCTTGACGCACAAGAAGAAAAGTGACGGACGAGGCTTGTGGCTTCTGTTTCTACTGAAGGAGAGCACATCTCACTTGAAATCTTGTTTGTCGAACATGAACGGAACAAACAAGTCTTACAGATGTTTCCAGTGCAAGGACGAATGAAAGATTTTTCTCCGCTCATGTATATGTGTGTGCGTTTTTATAAACTTATACTTGTCTCGTCAAGTTTTCGAATGTTTTACGTTGTAAATAAAATTCTTTATGCAGTCTACCATATTTGATTTAAAACGGACATAAAAAGTAATAAAAAAAAGCCAATCACTTCCGCTGAATCCCGCAAATCTCCACTAGTTTTGCAATGGAGAGCACTTTGGGAGTTTTTAATTTAAAAGCTCCCTTGTGTGTCGCCAAGAAGCCCTCTTTACTTAAGAGAACTTTCCTTTTTATTGGCGAAAACTTTTTTTGCTTGAATTCCAATTAAATCCGGGAAGGGAGAGAAAAAGACATTTATTTTAGGTGACGAGATCGACTTCAGCTGCACAATAAATCGTATTATCCAATGAATTTGCAGGGATATGAATTTATTTTCTTTTAATTTTGGACGATGTATTTGAAAGTAATAAATTAGATTTCTTTATGAGAAAATATATTTTCGTTTCCATAGCGCTGAGCTGTTAATAGGACTGTGTTTATTCTTGAAATATTAAATACTAACTACTCATAAATAATTACAGGGCAAATCTTAGAAATACTTCTGTACTATGTTTCTATCATAATGCCGCCATTAAACTATCAGTACATAGTCTCTCTATAAAGAGAGACTATCTTCTCCTGAAGAACACGGAACGTTTTTTGACCATGACTAGTTTGCAATAATTTCCGAATTTGTAGTTTAGCATAAAAAATTTCTACTTCTTTTGCACAATCTAGATCTCCAGGTTAGGTTAGGTGCGACGAAAATAACTAACTGAATATTAAACGTAAATAACAAAGCAATTTTAGAAGCCATTCACAAATTTATTTCAGCTTGAGATACGTAGCAATGTTTGCCATTTACTTCACATATACCATCACTTGTTTTTGCAAATGATATCCTCCAAATATCAACCACAATGCTGAAAAGATTGTGCACTGGCTTGTCTCACAGCACGGATGTTTTCTGGTTTTCGAACACATTCTTTGAATACCTCTTCAAAATCATTTCTAAAGCCTTAATAGCACCCAATTTTGAAACTATCGTTCTACTTTTTGTTTGAAGGTATAAGTTAAAATTGTATAGGATTATGTCACACTTAACGTTTTTAATGGTAAAAATTTTGTCACGACCACCAGCAGACAAGCGTTATTAAAGAGAAGTTTCCATCTTCAAATCAGCTCACAATATTTAATATAGACGTGACTCTTCATTAACTGACACACATTTTTTCTATAATAATTATAATAAAAACCGTTATAACCATAGCTTTGGCGATGGATTTTTGCGTGCATGCTCACTTGGTAATGTCCTTCTTTTTCTACCTTTTGCATGCTCTGCTGCTTCATCTTCTTATCATAACAAAACACCCAAATCTATTCCACAGTAATAATCGTCTTCTACAATTCTCCACCTTCTTCTTGGACACATTGTTTCCACTATTCCGCAAACCGCTACTCTAAAACCGTCTCAATCATGAAAAAGTTGTCCGGTGCGGATTTTCCCGGACGAACACAAAATTTTATCGCACATTGTTACTCTTTCATTTCTTCCATCAGGATTTTTAGAAGCGCGATAACAATACCCCAATTGAACACTGTTAAACTCAAATAAACAATTTATGCCAATTGTCATTTTAAAAATGAAATAAGCCTAATTAGATAACACTTTAGTAAGAAACAAAGGTTTCCTATTAAAATGCAGTTACAAATTTACAAAATGTTTTACTACAAAGTAAAACTACGAATTATGATATGTTTCAAACGTTATGTCTCAATATTATAGTAATATTAACATGAATTTTAAGATACTTTAATGAATAAGAATGAGTTAATTTCGTTAGAGAAATTTATATTCAAAAATTTTAGATGCAATTTTTCCTTTTTTTATTAGGTCATGTCTTTAAAATATTGCTGGATAAAGTATTATTTCAGTGTTATACAATTCATTATTAATCTAGGATCACATCAATGAATACTTTTTTTATGAACATGATATGTATATTTCATACACAGCTACGTATCTCAAGAAAAAAATAACATTTGCATTAATTTATTAATAGCAGATAGAGTATTTGAATCAACCCTAATATATATAATATTTCTCGTAATAGGCCATGGAGGTCCATGTGGTACGACAGAATCCGTCTAAAATAACAAGCAGGTTTTTTTCAGTACACTAGGATTATAGCAGGATAAACGCTATAAACGGAAAACCCATTATTACCTCAGAACTTAACAGCTTGAGTCGAACTGGAATCGAAAAGAATATCGATGTATAAGTAGATAAGAGGGTTGAACTTGGTACCTTAGGATTACTAGAATAACGAATCCACTAGACTACCATGGCTTATCTTAATACATGACGTGGTATAAGTTTAGTAAGAAAGTTCATACGTTTTGGGCGTCTCTTATTTTTCTGAATTTCCTACGAAATCATACAAGAAAATGGATTAGAACACCGAAGTGTGGTTGTCCAAAATTTTCTAGAGGCCGATAAATTTACGCCCAATTTCGAGAAAATTTTCGTAACACATTTTCCCCACGATAATGAAACGGTATATTGTGCTGCAATATGCTATAACTTTTAGCATAACTCAAGCCTGAAAGTATTAGTTCTTCCTCTCTGTATCCAGACTTAGTTTGATGTAATTTTGCACTTTTTGCTTATACAAGATTACGAACGTTTGCATAGAAGGATAACTTATGCAGAATATTTGTGATTTTCAAAACAAAAACTGTGTGAACAATCGCTTTGATGGCTAGTTTGTACGCATGAAGAAAAACAGTAAAAATTCTATCTATACAGTAAAACTTATGCCATGACCTATAGACCTATAGACTATTGTTATAAAAGGTTTTTAAAAGATTTTGAGTTGAGATTTCTCAAAGATAAAGGAAATGCTATAAATATACTTCTTAGAAAATTTACATTTAAGAACTATAACAACTTTTAAAAGTATATTTAATACGATAAGCTGGACTTTAACCTTTATAATACTAAAATTCGCTCTTTGATATTTACAGGTGATACTATGCGATCATTCGAGGAATTAGATCCCCGCATTTTGTACATAGACACTGCTACTAAATTATTGTATCGGTTCTCATTTTCTGTTTCTTATTTGTAGTAGTAGAATCTATTGAATTTTTATTTATTTTATACTTGAATGAAATCTACGTAACCACCTTTTGAAAAACCGTTTTTACTTTATTTATTATTAGATTATTAAGAAACGTGCTCTCTCAAATAGATGCTAGTAATATTAGTATATTATTGAAAATCCTTTATATTCAATATTTAAATTCCATTAAAAACTATCCCCTAAAAATGAAAAATTTAAGTATGATACTAACATAAATACATAGTTTCAACATCCGTAGATCTTAAGACAAAATCAACATAAACTTTACAGAAATATATTCATAAATCTTCTTATATTGCCAATGCACATACTCTTCATAATGTTATCGTATTGATTTTCCCAATTCACAATCTAATCTAATATTAAATAAGGTAGAATTATGCGTAACATGTAAAGGAGGGTGCCCAGCCCCTGTTACGATTCCATGCGGGAAACGAGATGTCCATTTTACACGAACGGGACTGTATTTCCTATTCTACGCATGAAAAAAAAAGAGAGAAAGAGAAACGGGCTTAACATACAAAGCGAAATCGTATTTTCGTTCTTCCAACGTTCTATAATCATCAAAAGGTTGCTGTAAAGGGAACATAAAAGTAACGAAAGCTTATACATAAATATACATGTGTAGGCATGCTTCGATGCAAAAAAAAGAATCGTTCGAAAATGATTGGGTTTTTAGTTCATGCGCGAGCGGCGCAAATTGTTTCAAGCGTACTTTCACTCCTTTAAACACGAATTCGCAATGTTACAGTTAATTATCTGTTTAATCGTTTCGTTAGCAACGAGTTCTTTTTTGTGGTAAATATCGTTTAGAATGAGGAAAGACAGAGGCAAATGAATTAATTTATGTTTTGTTTTATGAACCAGTATATTACAATACTGCGAATAAACTTTTTTCGTTAACCTAGATAGGCAATGTTATTATTATTTATTATTACCTTGTATTGTGCGTGGTGAATACAGAATACATGAAAATATCCGGTATTTATAAATAAACATAAAACAAAACTGCTTTAAAAAAAGCAATAGGTAATAAACTTTTGTTATGGTCGAGTAGTATTGAGTAGTAGTATTGAGTGTATTGACAATGATATTTTGAATATTATATTTACAGTACCGTACAATTAAATTAGAGCCATTTAGACAACAGAATATTATATTTTTTGCTATAAAAATATCTTCCTTTATAGTATTGGCGATAACTTCTTACAACAATTACAAAATTCTCAGCATTCTAACCACTACTAAACACCCTTCTCGGAATTAACCACAGTTATAGGAGGTTACTTTTACCTGTTCTTTGCAGGTAAAAGTAATATAAAAAATTACAAAAATATTTAGGGATTATGCAAACAATATATTGGAAACTTAATAATTTAAACAAAACAAACAATTTTTATTATCATCATCACTATTAAATTATTAGTGCTTTAAAGATCTTCGAATTGAATTTAATTGAAGTTCTTTTAATGATATTTATGGTCTTGTACGTTTAGAAATTATTTTAGCTAATTAAAATTTGTTTTCTAGAAACGTAATAAATCAAAATTTTACTTAAATCAAATTAAACATTGCATGTATACAAAAACCAGGTAGGGGACAGAATTCGATAAGGAAAAAAAAGTATTTTTATGAGTTAATATGACTAGAGCGATCAATTTTTATCGGCGCGACAGGATAAGACTCGAGCAATAAGTGAGTAAGTATTAAGCATACAGAAACGAGTGCGCACTAATTGGCAACAAAGATATAATTCGAAAACGGTCGGATATACCCGAAGTTGAGATTCATATGCGTATAGTATGTGTATAAATGCTGAATTAGATTGATGATGGCTAATCGACGGCGTTCCTTACTACGTTCGACGCGTATTAATAGATTTCTTAACCGATTTTCGACATTAGAATACACTGGCCCTATTATTAAATGTATTGTTTGCAATATCAACATTTTACCGTACAGTATTTTTGTGTGTAAAAGACATGTTAATAGCAAACAACACCGGTTAAATGCGCAACGTGATGTTCATATTATAAATTTCTATATGACTTTATTTTTATGTTAAGTGTGTGCAACATTTCATAAAATATTGTAGACAAGAATTTTGAAACTTTTAGTGGAAATATGTTCCGGAATGGAACAAGATGACCTCTTGTTGGCAATCAAATAATTTTCTTCGGGTGAAAAACACGATTACGGATCAAATTAGAGTAGAGGTAAAAGATCAAAAAATATGTTTGACGGTAAATGAAACAACGGATGCAAGAAAGAACAGTATTTTAAATGTGTTAGTGCGCACTTTAAAAACCGGTGAGATTTACTTGGCTCTTCTTTTACGTAGTAGAATATTGCAGAAGACAAATGCGGAAAGGATAGTAGATACTATAAAACATACCTTGGGGAAGTTCAATATATCGGCAACCCAACTTGTAAAGTTGGTTACAAATGGGGGTTCGAAAATGGTTAAAGCTGGAAAGTTACTAAAACAATCTTATCCTCAATTGCTTCATGTAACTTGTTTGTTCCATGCATGTCATCTTGTAGCTGAATTTATTAGAAAGTTATCCAAAAGTAGACCAATTTATAGTTTCTACCAAAAAAGTTTTTATTAAATCTCCAAAACGCATTCGTGAGTTTAAACAGGCTTATCCGGACATTCCTCAGCCATCACAGCCGGTATTGACGAGATGGGGAACGTGGCTTAAAGCTGTTTTACATTATGAGAAATTTTTACACATTATTAAATTTTATATCTTAAATTTAAATCCGTAAGCTGCTCAAGTAATTTCAGTAAATCAGCGGTTGGTTTCAGATATCGAAATTCATACTAAAATAGAGCAAATTACCGAAAATTATTCAATTCTTTTAGATACTATTTCCAAATTAGAGAGCACCAAGTTGTCATTACATGAAGCCCTAAATATAGTGTATTACCTCAAAACCTCATTAGGAAATCTAACAGATAGTATAGGAAGATTAACAACCGATAAATTGTGTGCAGTTATAAATAAGAATCCCGATTTTCAAGCTATAGTGCGCATAGACAAGAATTTAACTGAAAACCAAGAGAACGAATATGATGCGAACGTCACATCATCAGACGCAGAACGTTCTTTTTCCAAAAACACCAACATATTTTCACCTCGCCGTAGGAGTATGACTGAGTCAGCACTGGAAGGCATACTAATGACACAATACTACAGCGAATTTTTGCGTCACTCTGCATCAACAACACAAAAAGAAACTAAAATAGTAATTAATTACATTTGCTATTTTGAATATTGATAGTAACTGACATGTACGCTACTGCGAAAGCATTCGTTTCTGCAGCCTTAGTAACTGCGTATGTAGCAACATATATATAATTGAGCAGGGATATCGATCGATGGATGAATCAGCGCAAATATTCGATAACATGACACATTTTGAATTTTTTGTTATTTATTTACAGCGTTTTGTAGAATTTCAATTAAAACATAATATTATGTAAAATTCATTTTATAAAATTCTTTATTTCTAACAATTTTTATACATTTTCCCACTCGTTTTTTTAAAGATAATGTTCGATGTTTATAAAAAAATAAAAAACTGAACCCATTTCTTAAATTTACATTTTAATTTCTTCATTGCATAATAGACCATCAAAATATTTTTAATTTAATAAAACAATTGTAAAAACAATACTTCATGAAAATACTTCAAAAAGTAAATAAACGTTGTAACTCCACGAAACACAAAGGCACGTATACAATTACTGGAAACAATAAAATGATTTAGGCCAATTAAAGCAATTCCGCTCCAACGACAGCGTAAAGAATTGATCCAAAAAGATTAAAAAACCAACCCTCTTCCGTTTTATTTAACGGTTTGTAAAAGCGTGTAAGTGAGTCAATTAATAACTTTAATGAATTTTTCTTTCTAAATACACATTTCTTTTGTACATATACATTGCATTTGTATTAAATTTAAATACTTGTTTGATTAAAAAAACATATTTTAATTTCGTTATTAAAATTATTTAAAATAGCGTAAAATAAGAAAAATATATCTCAAACGGTACCGTCTTTCAAAGAAAATATAGTTTAGTATTACTAAAGAGTTACACAATTACCTGATCCAATATTTGTTTAAGATTTTAAATAAACGATAACGCATTCTATATAAAGAGAAATATGATAAGAGAACTTTTTCTTTCAACTTTCGTTAAAATAGCACCAACGTAAAAAAACATTGGCGTACGAAGTAATCGAGATCCGATCCCGATTTAAGTTTCGAAAGCGAAAGTCGTTAGAACGGGAGCGTTTAAATAAAACGGAAAGAAACAGAGAGATAAATGACTGTGAACATAGCATACTCACATTACTTTCGACTTCTGTGTGTACGGTACCGTTCGTCGTAACTTTGGGATCATCACCTATTTCCTTGACCTTCCCCTCGCCCTCTATAACGGGACTATCACCGTCACCCTTCTTCGGGGTTGTCGTTATATCCACAGATCTCTTCGACTGTCGAGCACCCATATTTAAATAATCTTAAATATCTGTAACAAAAATATATAACATTTGTTAAAAGGCAATTTACAATTTGTATTTAAATCGAACATTAAATTATGTTAAATGCGATTCTGTAATTAAGTAGCAAGTTTTGTGATTGCAGGTAAGTTGTGTTTCTGCAGGTATGCTTAAATATGTTAAAATAACGGTGGAATTGTATCAAAAACAATAAACATTACGTATTACACTAAAACTTCGCGCGTGTTTATTAAATAGTACGACTTTTAAAAAATAAAAGGACGAATTTAATAGCGCCATCTCTTATTGTATGACAATTGTTGAACAACCTGGTATTACTTCTAAAGAAGCTATATTTAGCAGTTATTCTTCTATAACTTTCATATAACAAAGATTCTCCTTTCTTTGGAATATATATTATGCACAACTAATATAAATTCAAGTAAATTATAAACTTCTTTAAATCTTCATAACTCTTAACGTTTTTTTTTAAATTTGATCCCTTTTGCAATATAATCTATCCTATTTACTAACAGGCAATAAATACTTGTCGAAAAATATTAATTGACGCGCGCGGAAATGCTCCATTTAGCAAATCCTTGGGAATTTCAAGAGTTTCAATAGGTATACTAATTTAATCTAATTAGCAGGTCTGTAGTTTGAAAGCGTTTAATGTATTTTGTCTTTAAGTCCTTATCGATTAATTTACTAAAAAGCACGCTGGAATGCCCTTTGATTTTATCACTGCATTTCCCATTACACTTTTGGATTTTTATTTTCAGTTTTGGTATTTTTCCGATTACTGCATTGGCCAAAGTACCACTTTATTTTGAAATCACAGAAGGATTGAAATATTAGGATTACTTACTGTGCTCCACAGTCCAATGATGAGTGAATGTCTATATTAGTTTCGAAATTGATTTAAACAAAAATACACGTTTGTTCATTATAAGCTTAGATTTATTCCCTACTAGCCAATACAATTTCTTATATTACAAATCAATTTACTTTTACTTTCTCTTTGCGTAGATGTGCTTCTGCCTGTTCAACGTCAAGTCTCAATTTATTCTGAGATACTTTGTACTGTCAACATACTTCAGCTGCTGGCCATTGAATTAAATAGTAGGGAAGTTTTCCTTTCAGTTTGTAAACGTATGTAAGTAATACAGATTTGTTCGGATTGGCTTTCACTCTCCATATTTTTAAGCATTGCTGAATGCTGTTTAATGACTTCTGCAAATTTTGTGATGCTTTTACAGGATAAGTATGATATGTCAACATTGCAGTATCGTCGGCGAGATTAACTATTATAGGCAATTCTATTGTCGGAACAGACTACCAGTATTTGATACAGATCAGTGCATTCATCTAAGTGCTTTAGTATTTCCACAAATAAGATTAATAATTTTACATATATTGAATGTTAAGCACTTCTTGAGTTTATAAATGTTTGTATTCCAAACTTTATCAAAAGTTTAAATTATCATTAGAATATCTGCAGAGCTTTGTCGTTTTGCCGCTAAATTTTTATTAACTTTGTTGACTACCGTCTGCTCCCATTCTAATACCTAAAACCAACTGAAGGTTAGAAATTAATTATTGGAATTCTAAGTCACTGGAGAAATATTTTTTCAAACAACTTAAATAATAATGGCAACACACTGATCGGTTGGTAGGCAGTCTTTTGTTGTTGTTTTTGGGTTGGTGATCATTATGATTTTGCCTTCTACTCTCCCGGAAAGTAGCCTATCCTAATAATAGGGTAGAATTAAATGTATGGGTCGGTACTTTAATAGCTAGTAATATCAAATCCAATTGTCTGTAGTTAAGATAAAAGCGACGTTTTTTTTAGAATTTATTTAATTTTTAATGACATGTTTTCTTGTATATTACTTTTATCCACTGTTAAAATCATTTGGTGTAGCGTTTGCAGACTATGTTGGAATCCTTCTTCAATCTCAAGTAGTTCTTCATCAGTAAAAAGTCTAAATACATCTGCTAGATATTCAGAAAAAATAGCTTTTTCTTTATTAGTTTTAATTTATTTACCATATGCATTATTTTCTATAGGCGGATTTATTTGTTGCGGCGTATTTCATTATTTTATATCTTTCTCTATAATTAATAATTGGTTGTTTCTGTTGATGTTAAAGGTTCCAGGTAATTTTTAATTACTTTACTTTTTAATTCTAACATTAATATCTTTACTTCTTTGGTCACTTTTTAATTATTCCGTGACCGATTATATTTTATTCTGAAAGTTTCTGGGAACAAAGTTTTGAAAAAGATTATGATAATAAGTAAACCAAAAGTATATTCAAACTTTTATAATTATAGCATGAATAATTTTTTGCAGTTTATTGGTATTTGTTTAAGTCTTACTGGAATTTACATTAATACATTAATCTTGAAAGTAGTTAATAAGTACCTTACTTTCGGTATTACTTAAGCATTTGTTTTTATAAACGTATTATGCGTTTACTTTTATTTATAAGAGATTAAGATAACATCCATCACATGAGAATAATTAAAAAAACTTAAAAAATTAAAAGTACTGGCTATAAATAAATTTACGCAGTATAAATTTCATATAAATATGTGAACTACTCTCTTACCTACTACCACCTACAAATCGTTAAGCAAGTGACTTTCTATAACAAAAAAGACTTCCATACGAAAGAAGAAACTCAACGGATTCTTATAATTTATAACGATTTACAAAAAATATATAATTATGTGAAAGCTAATTAATTTAACAACCGCCATAATATTTCGTTAAATGTAATTTTGCATAAGTATCAATTTCCTGTATCTTTACACAATTTTTATTACTGTTAATTTAACGTACACATACTTATGCATATACCTGCAGTTAATATTTAGGAAGATTTCGCAAACTTTCAAGTGTTTTTAAAATATTCGCGAGCCATGTCTTAAATAAATATCTTGACCCTGATGTGAAATCGAAAATTTCCTTTTATAAACCATTGTTTGTTAATTCAAAATTTCCATAAGCCTCTTTTATTACATTAATGCTACCTAACAATTTCATCATTCAGTTAAATATAACATCGTATTGTTCCAAGATAAAATTGTTTGTTGTAATTAAATGGACAAAAATATGTATTCAGTTTTAAAAATATAACAAGTCTCGAAAAGAAAAAATATATTTGACTAGCTTTGACATCATTGTGCCATTCTTATAAATGTTATTTTCCTCCATAAATCATTAACATGTATTTTGCTGCATTTCATTTTTATTGCCTTACTTTGTGTTTACTTTCACGTATTTTGATTGTGAAAATTGGCAGAAATTTCAATAATTTAAATCTTTTATTTGAACTAGAACAGTCATTTACTATCCAAATCTAAATATGTTTAAATCAGACATTATCACACGATCAGAAAGTGTAAAGAAAAGATAATGGAGTCGAAAGAATAATCAAGACTAACATATTAAGAGTGAATTTCGAAAATGTTAAACTGACAGAGAAGATTCAAGTAAAATATCGGGTAGATTATTTTCAGTGTCGATTTTGTTAAAGATTCTGTGATATCAAATACAGGAAAAGCAAATACTCTATTGAGAGGGCCTTGTAGTATGAAGCAGTTTGATTACTGAACTAAGTGATATCTAGGGTTTATAATAAACAAAACAATACCATTCAATTCTAAATTCGCGAGATGGGTAAAATTACGAATCTTTGTAAAAAAAATAAAAATCATCATAATTTTTATATTACATATATATATATATATATATATATATATATATATATATATATATATGTATGTATATTTCATATTTGACCGACTCGCCATATTTTAGATCTGCCCACATTTCGTTCGTAGTTTATATTACGATTAGTTCATTTAAGTAACACAGATATCAACACATTGCAAAAATTTTGAAAATATCTTTGGTTCTCTTTAATTAGCAGTTTTTATCAGTTCGAGTTACCTCGAACTCTTGGCTTTAAACAGTTAAAAATAAATACATGGAACTACAACCCTTATCCTTAGTATGAACTATGTAAAATTAAATTACTTGAGGAGACAATAGAGCCTATTTCACTGAGACTTTGACAAAAAATTTTGAAAATATCTTTGGTTCTCTTTAACTAGCAGTTTTTATCAGTTCGAGTTACCTCGAACTCTTGGCTTTAAACAGTTAAAAATAAATACATGGAACTACAACCCTTATCCTTAGTATGAACTAGGTAAAATTAAATTACTTGAGGAGACAATAGAGCCTATTTCACTGCGACTTTTCCAGATCCATTGTGGTCCTCATCTCATTAGGTTTCGTTTTCTAGCTTCGTTCTTTTAATTAGGCCTACCAGCTTTGAAAGCGGTTTTTCTACAGAGATTTTTGAGGTATTAATTTTACATGTGTATAAAAGCCTTTGCATTAGTATATAACATGGACTACGGCTTCCTCTTATACTTGACAGAATCTATATATATTCTTCTATCAAGCCCATATAATTCATATGTTTGTTGAATTTATAACTTTCCAGTGAGGTCATTATACTACACTCGTAGAAACTTTAGGATTTATGCCGAAAGAAGTCAGTCAACAACTTCTTTTAAAGTATATCAATTTTTGTTTGGTCACCAGAGAAATTCGGTTTAATATTGTCTTGGTTAATAACCACTTCCTTCAAGTTGGTTAATTCCGCAACTCTGCCTGTTTCAATTTGCAGTTATTCATATCAATGGTTTGATCATGCGGCACTAGTTAAACAGTTCACCTTTTCAATCTAATACGCTTTGCCGATTTTAAATATTAAACACTATCTAACTTACTCAACAATGCTTTACAACCTAACAAACATAAGACTCATAACTGTTATAATCAACGAGCTTCATTTGTTGCAAAAACCGTGGAACTTAACAACACAATACATTAATACATAGTCTGTCGCAGAACTTTTTTAAAATAAAAACAAATGTTTTCTATTTTGGTAAAATTCATTTATTTTATTCAAAATAGTCGCCTTCCGCTTCAATACAACGTTTTGCACGATCAATTAACATGTAGAATGAATTTTTAAGTTTATCTTTAGAGATGTCCATCAAGATGTCATTTGTAGTTAGAAAATCAGTGATACGCGCCGAGGGATGAGATGATGCATTATTATGTAACAAACGCCCAGATGGATACGCGCCAAAAGACGCTTAATCACGCCAAGATAATATATAGTACTGACTGTTTGACTAGTTTCTACAAACTCTCTGTGCACTATACCTTTCGAATAATAAAAACAAATCAACATTATCTTTACTTTTGACTACTCCAAACGGTCTTTTTTCGGTATTTCTTCGCTTGGATACTTACATTCAGAGTTGGTTATTGGATAATATTGAAAACACCATGTCTCATCGCCAGTAGAATACCTGAAATTTTTATCCTTATCTGAATCTTTAATCAAGTCCTTACAATGTTGAATTCAGATAGCTTGTGTGGTACAAACCTTGCACAAATCTGTCTCAGTCTCAATTGCTGCATCAAATTGCGATGAATTGAATCTTTGGAAATATCTAATTTCATTCCTACGTATCGCGGATTTCGGCTAATTTCTGATAAATTCACGCAAAAGTTCGATGTTACTTTCCGTAGCTACAGATTTTTTTGCACCAGGATGTTCATCATCATTTATATCCGTTGAATCATCTCCAAATCGTTTATCCCACTCATACACACTCGTACATGATAAACACGTATCACCATACACTTGTTTCATCAAATTAAACGCTCCGGTAAACGATTTACCAAGTCTAACAGAACTTGATAGTATTTGGTTCTTGTTCTAAATTAATTTTTCGGCCAATGCCAAATACACACTGTTACTTTATGCGCAATTTCTCTGCTTCTAATGATGCAAATGTCATGATATTTTGACATAACATTGGTATTTTCTTTAATAGATGGCACCTCTGAGAATTACTATTTTAAAAAAGTTCGGTTTTCTCTGCGATAGACTGTGTATATTGGGTTTTTGAAAATTTAATGAATTTTTAATTTCAAGATTACGAATATTCCGACGTACTTTTTGTTTTACACAGCTTCTTTATTAAAAAGATTACGCCCGGCAACTTTACAAATTATATATATATATATATATATATATATATAATATATTGATGTATAGAAACGTATTAACTATCAATGCGCAAAAATATTTTTGTAGTTTTAATTTTGTGAATTTTGGACTTAAGTTTGTACAAACGTTAACAAATCAATTTAACGCCTACACGATTAAATTTATAAAATACATAATCACAACAGTTAACGCATTTCGAAAGTATTTTTATAACCACAATCATTCAAAAATTCATCAACATATTTAAATAGTGTGTTAGCGAAAAATTCAGGTATTTTATATAAGGTGATAACGCATTAACATAAAAAGCTTTACTATTAAGAATATGATGTTATGTACAATGTAATATATCAGCTACAACAAAAAGTACTTATATTACAAACATTCTAAGAAGCGTAAAGTTACTTATCGCGTTAATAATAATAAATTCCTGGTAATGAAAAATACCAATTCTTTTTTATACGAAGCGATTGTATTGATGACTCACAGCGTACTTATGTAAATATAAATGTACTTACAGTTTATTACTTTTACACTTTTAAGACTAGTTCCATTCGTCTAGCATATTCACGCGATTAATTCAATTGCAAGCACTACACTTTGACAACTGACAATCCAAACCTTTTACATGTACACGTGAATGACAGCAGATGTCAAAGTTAATTTCGAAAACGTTAAGTAGTATTATTGATATGATTTATATTAAATATAGTAGGAAAGTATTATTATCGGTCAGCTTACAATAAAAAAAACGCAAATGAAATATGCTTGGCTACATTTCGAAAAGAGATGAGTAATTCGACGCAGTGACCTAACGATATTAAAGAATACATAAATACGCGACAGCAAAGTTAAAATGGTAATAATCTGGCAATTTATTTTATTAATATACAACTTATTCTACACATTACGTTACTAAAAAAAGACTAAACGCTATAGCGAATTAATAAACAAAATAAATGCATTTTCCGTGTTCACGGATATTGGCAATGAAAATAAAAAGTATGCAAATAAAGTCAAATTTAATATTTTCGTGCATTTCCTTTTCTCGTTATAACTGTTTGACATCATATGTGTAAATTTTATATGTCCAGAAGTAAGGCGATCGTTCAAAGATACATTTCAATTTCTGTTTACTTAGTATGCGATGCTCATGAATTTTTTTATGATTCTTCTCGTCGCATTATATTTAACTCCGACGAAGTGAGAAATATACTATAAATAATCAGTGATTTTACAAGAAAAATATTGAAAAAGTCAATTAGCTCGAAAATTTACGAAAAGAACTAGAAAAGTTTTCTAGCCAACAACGAAACAAAACTTAAAATTTCTAACTAAAACAAGTCAAACGGAGCAAAATTCGAGTTATATGGAGGGTAGTCTAAGTCAAAAATTACACCCGTGGACTTTGGCCGTCTTGCGGACTTGCGCATATCATGAAACAATCTGATCCTTTTTGGAGAATAGCCGTATATAATTTTGTTAATGAATTGCCGTAGGTAACTGCTATTATTGCAGTCTACTTCAGCGTGTATTCAACAAAAATAAATCCCAAAAGACGGTGGAGTATATTCAATTGATTTACAGCCTCATTGAAACTGTTTTGACCAATATTTGACTTTAAAATACACATGACGGAGCCTCGTTTCTAGATACTGCAGTCATTCGTTCGTGAATAGTTTTAGAATTCTGTTGCTTTGATGACACTGTAACGTTCTAATTTCACAAAACACATTCTTTGATGCGAAACACTTTATAAAGCACAAAATAATGAACGAATTGAAGCCAAATTTAACAAATAAGTAGAAAAATGTTGTCATTATTAAACGCTACCAGGCAATGCAAAATTAGTTGTTTTATATATATATATATATATATATATATATATATATATATATAAATCAAATTTAGGATAATTCAAAATGAAGTTTTATATATATTCCATTTTATGTTAATATTTTTATAATAATACATTGACTTTCTTCAATATTGTTTTTCACGTTTTCTGAACAGGTCAGTTGCGTCTTATTGTCGTAAATTAAGGATAGTACCACAGTATGGAAAACTTTCTTCGTATTTGAACAATTCTCATATTACAGATGAAAGTTCCCAAGACAAAGTGCACTCTTTACAAAGTTACCGCCTTTAAAGTTACTGTTGCTTGTAAATTTTCGAAATCAAAATCCTTCTGTAATAATTTTTTTCCAGACCTTTATGCAACCATTTCATTAGAGAATATTAAAATTGCTTTTTCAAATTGAATGAAGTCTGAAAATTTAAAACTCTAGATACTGCACTACTGGTTGTGAAATTTGTAATAGTTCTGACGCTGTCAGTGCATATATTGCTAATAACTTAACATTTTTCTCAATGCATTATCATCTACTACATCCCATATTATATCATCTAGTACTGTTATCCAATGCAGCTTTGCCGATGAGAAATGGATGCGCATCAAACAGTTAATGTAAAGTACGACTAATATGAATGCATTGACACATTTCGAAAGGCCTTAACAAGTATTTCAGAGTCTGTTACAAAAATGAATGCTAAATCAAAAATATTGGACAATATTGTTTATAACACCAGCTTGTATGGATGTATGTTTTGTACTAAATACTTTTGCAAAAATAATAAGAGAATAATTTATAATACATATCCAATGATAATAAATTTAAAAAAATGCATTATTTATTTAAGCAATTAAAATGTCGTTTTCAAATTAAAAATTTTGGGCAGAGAAAGAATCAGTAAATTAAGTCTGAAATACCCTTATTTTCTATCGCGAATTGTATCTATTTATAACACTCATCTATCTTTTTCTAACTATTTACTTTCTCTGTTTCGCGTTTCTGCATCTGATGCACTTAAAAATTAAGCTAATTAAACATACCTGATGGCAATATCTAAACATATTAATATTTTTCCTATTTTTGACTAATACTAATTGGCAATTTATTTTGTTAGTTTCCGATAAATTATTATGCCAATATATTCGCAGTTTACTTCTAGAAACCAATTGCTTTAGTAAATTTCATTAAGTCGTAGAAGTTTTTTCTCGACAATTACGTATTAAATTAAAGCGACAGCTAAGAGAACTTAAACGGGAGAGAGAGTTTTATTTAAGTTCACTTCTTTCATTACTAAACATTTTTGTTCTAATATCTATTATCTCAAACAAAACAATATTTCAGTTAATCTTTGTTTAGTTCATCTGAAAATAATATTTAGATACTCAACAATATCTACATTAATCTTTGTTTATTTGTTATCAAGAAAATATTCATATACTTAACGACGTACTACGAAAAGGCGCCTTACTTTCTTAATTTCATATAAAGGCTGTTTCAAATTTCGCGGTTTTTTCAAAGAATAAATAAAACACATAATTTGCATTCACTTTCAAAAACTTTTTATTGGTAATTGAGGTATCAGTTATGACATTTATATGCGAAAAATAATATCTGCCAAATGGCCTCCTGTTGCACCTCCACAGACGTCCGCTCTTTCGTTAAAATTTTCAATGACATTTTGACATAATTGAGGCTCTATCTCACCAATGACACGAATAATTTCATCTTTCAAAGCAGGAATTGATTGTGGATTTTTTTTATAAATCTAACTTTTCATATAACCCTAAAGAACATAGTCAAACGGTGTCAAATCACATGATCTTAGTGGCCAATTAACATCACCGTTTCTTGAGATGACACGTCCAGGAAAAATTTCTCTCAATAAATCAATTGATTCGTGTGTAAAGTGAGGTGTAGCGCCATCCTGTGGAAACCAAATATCCTCTAAATCAATATTCATTAATTCAGGCCGCAAGAATTTGGCTATCATCCGACGATATCGAACACCACTGACAGTTACAGCTTCACCAGCAGCATTTTCAAAGAAGTAAGGTCCAATTACACCACCTGACCATAATGTACACCAAACAGTGACTCGTTTAGTATGCATAGGTTTCTCATGAATAATTCCTGGATTTTCCTCACCCTAGATACGGCAATTTTGTTTATTAACATAGCCACCAAGTTCAAAATGTGCTTCATCGGAAAACATTATTTTTTGAGAAAAATCAGCTGGTTGTTGATTGATAAAATTGACAAATGAACAACGTTTTAAATGATCTAATGGCTTCAGTTCCTTTGTTATTTGAACCTTATATGCCATCAGAGCAAATTGTGTAAAATACGTCATGTTGTTGATCCACTAAGTCCAAGTTGTTGTGAACGTTGTCTAATGGATATTACAGGATCTTCAGCAACACTTTCACGAACCAAACCAATATTTCCTTGTGAACGACTACTACGACTATATTTTTCACTTTTTTGGTCTTCCACGGAACCGGTATCTTGAAATTTTTTAATAATTCGATCAATAGTACTTTCAGATGGACGATTATGTATACCATAAAATTCACGTAATTCTCTAAAAACTCTTTTCACAGAACGCTAATTTTCATAAAATAATTCAACAATTTGAACGCGTTGTTGTACTGTGTACGAAGCCATTTTTATAAATGTCATACATCACACTTTTTAAATGCCCACATACCCAGACAAATTCAGTGCGCTATCTATATTTTATTTATTCTTAAAAAAACCGCGCAATTTGAAACAGCCTTTACATACGAGAATAGATCAAAATGCTTCTGGAACGAATCAGAAGGTGGCGCTATGAAAATATCATTCATAAAACTACTGTCAAAGTTCAAACAGATTGTGCATAAACCATGCGCCGTTATTATCGATCCAACGAATCCCGTGCAGTGAAAAAGCATTGCTTTCTGAAAGGCTAAAATACTAAACAAATAAAAACGTAATTAGACGAAGTTAATGCTTCGTATGCAACAGTTGTAAACTGGGTTGCTATATAATAATACTATATAATAAACGTAGAGGATGCACCATGTTCTGGTAAACCAAAAACAGCTACCGATGGAAAAACAACTAAAAAGTCAATGAAATCGTGATGAATGATCGCCGAGTGAAGTTGAGAGAGTTAGCAGATGAAGTAGATATTTTATGTGATCGTGCACATTACATTTCACGTCAACATTTGAACGTGTGAAAACTTAGTGATGGATGGGTACTGTCGGTTGACAATTCACCAAATGGGAAATCATTTCGCGGCAATGTCTAGACATGTTTAAACATAATAAAAATGATTTTTTGTAACGCTACCAAAGAAATGTGAATACATCACTATACTCTGGGGATTAAACAACAAGTAAAATGCGATCCGCCAACCCCAAGGAATGTTAACACGTTTCCGTCTACTGGAAAAATGATGTCTTTTGGGATTTCCGAGAAATAACTTATATTGATTATTTGCAATGCGTAACGGCAATAATAGACGATGCATAATACTCCTCGTATTATGTGTCGTTATTAGACAGATTTAATAGAATTCAATGTTAAGATGCTTTATTTGGTAAAGAAAAAGGTCTTGTACCACCAAGATAGTGCCCCGTCCCACAAGTCGGCAACTGGGACAGTTTGTTGAACATGCACCGTCGTATTCACCAGACTTAGCTCTGTGAGATTACTTTCTATTCCCAAACCTTGAAGAAATGGTTGGCTGGAAAAAGATTTTCATGGAATACTGAAATCATAAAAGCCTTAAATGGATATTTCAAAGGTTTAGATTCTTCCTATTTTTTGAAGAAAAAGAAAGAGAAAGAAAAAGGACTATGTGGTTAAATAAATTTCTCCAAAAAAGTATTTTCTATAACGTTCTAAAGATCTTCATATCTAGCGTGTGTAAAGATAACTAATGAGACCAGCATTACCCTTTAAAGATCGATATTAAGTATATATGTATGTAATTATTGTCATCATCATTTAATGAGTTATATTTAACTAACGGCTAATAAATTTAGGAAAAGTTGTTGCTGTTATTTCAACGTTTTATTCTATTATCGCTTATGAATTGTAACAACATTATACAATACAAACAATAAAGAATAAAATAGAAATTCATTATAAATTAATACATACCAAAAATAATTCTTCCCTTAAACATTAATGTATATATATATATATATATATATATGTATATATATAAAGAATACTTGCTTTTTTACTTCATTCTTCATTAAAATATTGTGACGAAGATATATTATATTTTGTTTATTCATTTCGTATCTAAATTTTTATAAAAATTGGTAAATTTAACTTTAATTTTTGTATATGAAATACTAGACACAGAAACAATTTAATTAGCATCAAACGTTCCTTGTGGTTTTTCTATGGGTAATACCACAACCCATTTAACAAAAAACATGAATATGCCTGACATTCCAGTTACCGCACATCTCACAGTCATATTGACTTTTTTTAATAGCACTCGAACTGTACCCAGTGTTACTCATTTCCTGCCGTCCGCATCCTTTAAAACACTATGCTAATTCAATGCGTGGTAGGTGTACGAATCATGTATCGTTTCTATTGTTCATTATATAACAAAAATATAGAAATATGTACGCTTAAAGAGGTCGATCTAACTAGCATGCACATCGGTAGTAGTTATGAGTCTTCTTAGTTAGGCGAAAAAAACGCGGTCGTGAAGGCCGAATTCCAATGATTCCTCAAATTCTTACGAGTAAATGCACGAGCAACAAAGACATAATGGAATTTTTAGAATAACTTAGCGATTAGATATCTTAATGGAGAGTTTCAAAAGGTAAACGAAAGAGGAGTAATAATAATTAAATGTTTCTAGAATTAGATATCCACGTTATCAAATCTACTAAGAAATTTGATAAAAAATATTACAACAATAAAGATATCGAATAAATTACAAATATAATACTTACTAAATTTCAGTATAGATAAATAAAAAGAAAATATTTACTATTTTTTAATATACAAGCCTCGTTCTACCATAATTGGACTTATCTGCTAAAATTTAAATTTTAATAGACATAAAACAAAATTATCGGTTTTTATATTCGTAACACATTTACGATTGATTGGAGAGAAATATTATTAAAAATTTTATTCTTTTGCAAAAAAGGCGGAATTGAAATTTCAAGGGGATATTTCGTATTTTAATGTGCATACGAATTTATTGCCATATTATCTAAAATCAACCGAAGCGACTGCAGATTCTTGTTGAAATAAAAATCACTGGCTGGCATAAATTTTTTAAAAATTTCGAAATTAAGTTGGTGATTGAAAATTATCAGATAAAAGACATTAAAAAGATATTCGATATTAAAATTAAAGTGTTGGTTGCGAAAAATTCTCAGAAATACGAGAACTAGAAAAAAATCTACCTAGCCATGATGCAAACAACTAAAAGTTGCCCAGTAACGTTCAATAGTGACAACATTTTTATAGTTATGTGTCCAATTTGTCTTCAAATTCTGCATTATTTTGGGCAATATAAAATGTTTGGCAACAAAAGTGATTTTTGTGAAATTAGAACAGGTTTGTTATCAAATTTTTGACAAAAGAACAAAATTCACGATGGAATGATTACAGTGTATGGCGACGAGGCCTTGTCATATCTTAGAGTGGAATTGGTCAAAACAGTTTCGCTGGGGCTGTGAATTCATTGAAGATAGCCCAAGAAGAGGAAGTACTTCAGACGCAATCAATGATATTTCATGCTTGTATGAAAGTTGAAACAATAATTCTAACAAATCGCCGTTTCTAAAGTTTTTACCATTGATAAAGTACTAGATATATCGGAACCAAGGATTTTAACAATTCTACATGATATACTAGGCATGAGTAAAATTTCAACAAGGTGAATTCTAATATTGTTAATTCCTGAACAAAAAGTGCTTAGGAGTCGAATTTCTCAAAACAATTTGACAATGACAAACGATGAGACTTGGGATACATCACTGGAATAGAAAACAAAATTAAAATCCATGAGACTATATAAGTTCTTCGCTCCAAGAAAGGCTCGCAAACAATTTTCAGCTGGAAAGTTTATGGTCACTGTTTTTTTGAGATCAAGAAGGAGTTATTCTTGTTGAATACACGCCAAAGGGACTAGAGTAACAGCTGTTACCTATGGTAAAACATACATTAACAAAATTACTAAAAAAAAACGTCCAGTTCTGCGTCATTAAAAAGTCCTACTTCTTTTTGACAACGCGCGAATTCATAAGATCCATGAGTGTAACTTCTTCGAGCTGAACCACCCATCGTATAGTGTGGAATTGGCTCCGTCAGGCATCTTTTTAATTAGAAATTTGTAAAAGCACCTGAAAAATTGATGATTTTTGAAGACTAGCAGAAATAATTATTCTTTTGATCAAATAGTGCAGGGCAGATGGCTTAAGGTTATGGTTATGGTTAAGGGAGATTAAGTTTATTCCATCGCTAGCTAGACAACTTTTTTAGTTCCTTTCTTATTAAGAGAATGCATGGATACAGTTTAGTACTATATATAACTTCTTCGGAGTCACGAAGAAAAATAGATCTGGTGAAAGAATTTGCAAAGTAATTTGAGTGTGTGGAAGAAACATTACATTCATACAGGATGAACCACTGATAAACAATTGTCGAACATACTTACAAAACTGATTTGAAATAGGACTTTTAGTTGGAACATTAGCTATTCGAAAAACTATCACAGGCTAACCGTTAGTAAAAGCTACCATGATAAACATTGAAACTTTAACTGAACTGGCAACTACAAACTTAAAAATTGAATAAATTTCTGAGAGTTCATTGAGCACTAATGTATGTACAAAAATAAGAACCCGTCAAATAACAGATTTTAAAGAAGCTAGCAATATAGAATGGAATGTTGATTATTAAATCAACTACATAGTGAAACTCGAAAGCATAGATGCTTGATTTCGTCGTAACAACGAAGACTCATATCGAACATATCCAATAATACCCAATAAAGAGCTGTAGCTAATGTAGAGAAAAGTGTAACGTTTTATATGGAGAAGCAGAAATTGAAAAATGTATCATTTATTATTTTATTATTGTTATTGACAAATTTTCGCTTTAGTATTAAACATTGATAACAATGGGATGACCCATCAAATATTCAAAATTTCTGGAGTAATTATCGATGAATATTAATGACAATACAAAATATGTACTGATATTTGTATGACAAATTAGCTGCGAGCTTCTATTACTATATGAATCTTCATAGTATGGTGGCTTAGTTGTTCAGGAGGCAAAAGAGCACAAATTCAACCGTAATTGAAATAGTTATATGGTGGTTTGCAACTATTTTGCTTCAAATTTTAGAATTAATGTCCAATAAGAATTGTATAATATTTATAATTATTTACAACACCAGTACGTACGAGCTTAATTTTGTACTTCAATAGTAAAATATAATTTATGCTATTTATATAATGTTTTAGTTATAAAAACATTTTAACACATTTTGAAATAAAAGTTCAGCACAAAAGAGTTCAAATGCACATATCACTTGTACCATATGGATTATGCGAACACAAGCACTGATACACAGGCGATATATTTAAATATGTATTTACCAAGAAGCACATCGAGGAATACGTGGTGCTATTTACATTTACACTCTGGAGCACTCCGAGAAACCAGTAAATAAACATGTTCAACGTGTATAAATATTGTTGTACTTGTATATTATCCCAGATATTATGTAAACAAGGTAATAAATAATATTCTTGAAAAAATTAATTATCCCATAAGACAACTAAGTCAACATAAGTAGAAAAAGAGAGAAAAATATATTTACCTAAATTAAGAGGAATAGAAGACGGAGTATAACAAAGAAAATCAACGAACTAATGATCACTTCTCTTTCTAATAAAGAGACACTGTAATCACATATATGTATACACAACTACACTAAATAAATTACAGTAATTACAATGAAAATGTCAAGCAAATAGTGTCACAATGCACTTGTATAACACACGGTTGATAGTTAAAATTACTGACACACCAAAACAAAGAACAAGAATCAAATAAATCAGCGAAACTGTTCGATTTGTACCCGTGTTATGAAGTTCTACATAAAATTTAAAACCGCCGTAAAAAATCGGGAGTCAATGCGCGCTGTTCGCGTGGTGTATAAAAGAACGAATGTGTTTTACTACTATGTAAGTATACTGAAAACTGGCCAGAATTGTAAAAGAAAAGTGAGAGAGAGGGGAACGAACTGTATATTTTATACCCGAGTACGGCAGCACTATCCAAGGATGACTATCATCGGTGAGGGTTATTATTCACACATGCGACAATAAATCCGATTTGAATCCGTTGGTTGGGTCGTGGATTCGGTAATGCGGTACGGTGTTTGTGTACTTCGCGGAAAGACCCGTTTACAATTTGAAATTGCGATTCCTCACGATAGATTAGTCCAGACTGTTTAAGCGGCAAGTTGCTATTCCTAATTTTATCGTTACATGTTTTCATAGAAATGTACTAAATTTTTTTTTTCTTATGCAATAAAATATATTTATAATGCTGGATTTTTATTAACCGAATTTCCTAAAGCATTTATTTACCTAATAATAAGATTAATAAATACAGATAAGTACACCGAGGTGAATATTATATTAGCTATTTTAAGTATTTCTCAGTAGCGTCAATACAAAATTTACTCTTGTGTTTTATATATACGGGTCTATATCTTTCCTTTATAGATACTGTATATATAAATCATAACGACGATATGATAAAAGGTTAGCTAACTGAAAAACCTGCTGTTATGTAGTTTTGCGAGGTTAGGTTCTATGTAGAAAATTTATATAAAATAATATATTTTGCATGAAATATTAAAACTTATTTTACTCGTTGACGATATTATTCTTCCGCAGCATATTGAGGTTCATATCTTCCAGTAATGGCCATGAAAATTTATCAACATCCGATAACAGCTTTCATCAACGTATACCATACCACACACGGAGATAGATAATTTCATGGCATTTTCTGCAATAAATCTGGCCGTATAGCGTCAATGGTGGCTTGAATATTGGCTTTCAATACTTCAAGAGTTGCTGGTTTGTCGGCATAAACCAATGACTTAACATAGCCCCATTAAAAGTAATCCAGAGGCATTAAATCGCACGAACGAGGGGGCCAGTGAACAGGACCACTTCTGGAAATAAAGTTGTCACCAAATTGATTTTGCGATAACTCGATTGTTAAGCGCATTGTATTGCAAGTTACGCCATCTTGTTGGAACCAAATGTCGTCGATGTTTAGCTGATTAATTTTTAGAAACAAAAATTCAATCAGCATGGCTCGATAGCGCTCGCCATTCACCGTAACGGCAGCTCCTTCCTCATTTCGAAAGAAATAAGTACCGATGATGCCGCCAGCGTCTAAACCGCACCAAACAGTCAATTTTAATGGATGTAATGGTGATTCGTTAACGACTTGAGGATTGTCTTCGCTACAAATACGGCAATTTTGCTTATTGACGTCGCCATTTAACCAGAAATGAGCTTCATCACTAAATATAATTCTTTGATAAAAATGCTCATCTTCGGTCAGTTTCAAATGAGCTCAATCGGCAAAAATGCGACGCAAACGAAGGTCGTTAGGCTTCATTCTTGCACGAGCTGTATTTTATAGGCACGTAAGCCAAGATTCTTACGCAAAATTTTCCACGTAGTCGAAGGACAAAGGCCAACAAGTTGAGAACGACGACGAATCGACATTTCGACTTCTTCAATACTTATTAGGTATAATTAGAATTCTCTTCATAATTTTTTTATAAGAAACATATGAATTTTTTTACTAATCCTTGACTAATTTCTTCTTTTACAAAACTTAAAACATTCTTTAGTATAATTACGTTTTTCTTTTCTGTCTTTTAAATTTATTTATTGTACTAGTTATTTTATATTTCTTACACTCCGTTATGTTTTTAGTTCTTCTTTATATTTTCTTGTTAATTTCTATGCTTTCCTTTCCTTTTGAGCCTGTGACCATTTTCTAACTTTAAGATTTCCAGAAAAACTACGTCAACTTTTTAATTTCTCTGAAGGGCTCTGCCAACAGTATATTCATAAAACCTTAAAAATAAAATTTAGAGTATAAATAAAGTTTACGAGTTGTCTGAAAAGGATAATAAATTTGAATGATACCAAAAGTACATAAAAGTGCATTCGTTAAACAAATAATGAGAATTTAATATACGTAATAAAAATTTCTAGATAAATTGGCGACAAAAATAACAAATAACTGATAACTGTTTGATATTGCTTTAAATATACATGATGATAATACTCGAGTTCTCAGTATAAAAAGATATTAAAGAATTACATACAAAATTCAATGACAGATAATTACTTTCTAACTAATTTAACTATTAAGGGATTTATTGTACATAGATAACGTAAACTAGGCTCAACATGTTCGACGAATATGATTTATAGACATGCAGTTTTATACACGATGATAATTATGGAGATAAGTGTAAAAAGTTTTGCAAAAGAACTTTAATTTTTACAATCTTTCAATATAATTTCCACTACATTCTATGCACTTATCCATATTTCGAAAACAGTCATCAAACACTTCCATGTTCTTCTGAATACTGGGCACGTATCATTCTATGCCCTCAAAAGACCTTGATTGTTGGAAAACTTCCTCATTTTCAGCCTGTTATTTACACCCAGAAACAGCGCTAAGTAGCAAGGAACGAGATAGAAAAGTAATGTCTTGGTGGAAAAAACCGATGCTGTAATATTTTCGCGATCTCCAAAAATTCTGGGCGAGCACTTTACGACGATTGTGATTTGTATTTCTAATACCACGCACTACCTTTCGCAATGGAGAAACTGACCACTTCTTAATGAATCGTTATTTATCATAGAAATACGTATGCTCTAATGGGCATACCACAGTAGTAGTCAGGTTTCGTCATATGTGAAAATGCCGTTAATACAACGAAATGTTTCATTTTTAAATTTCTCAAGCATCTGGTAGCTCCATAGAATACATCGAGCCTCTGTTCGTCGGTTAAGGCAAATGGAATAAATATCTCGTGATAAATTACCGCCTATGGGACCTGAGTATCTTCATCAATGCCCTTCTCCTCTCTGTAGTTCTTGAATACGATCGTCGTCGTAGGATATGAGTAATTATTTTCTAGTATATGAGCAATTTCCTCCAAACATCGATTAATATTCAAACCACGAGCAAACTTGTAGCATGAAATTACCTGGAACTGTTTTTGACCAAAATGATAATGTGCTATTTACACTGACACAGTTCCAAAGCAACCAACACAGAGATATAACTGTCAGCTACAGCATAGATTTGAACAGATCTTAATCTATATTGAGTGGTAACAATCAGCTGTGTCATATCGCTTTTTCTTAGAAGCCTGTCTTGCATACAATAGTACATTAAAGCTGAATAATCAAATAGAGGAACCTCTCAGCAATGTAACAAGAAGTAAAAAGAATACTAGCTAGATTACTAAAAGATTAAAGTGGAAAAAATGGAAGAGAGAATTATGAATATAAAGGGCAACAAAACTTGGTCTTCTAAGGTGCATTTAATCAAAAATTAAATGGAACGACGTCAAATAATTACATACGAAGGATGTATCAGAATAGTATTTATGTTTATTTTAACAATACGAAAGTGATTTTTCTAAATTTAAGTGAGATACATACCTCAATAATGAATGAATTTAGATATACATAATCTATTGAGAGCTAAATCATTAAACAATTAACATGAGCATGTATACAGATACTTTTTACACGAAGCCAAAATTTGATAAAAAGATTTATTTATAATGAAAATGTAAATTTAGCTTCGAGATACACATTTTTATATAAAGAAAATGTAAAAGTTACCTTGCAGGTCGCAAGTGTTAGTTAATATATAAATCCTAACGAACGAAGTGGAAATACATATACATTACATAATGTAGTTCACTAAAACACTAACTACATAGGTCGTGTCCAAAATCAATGATTATATAAAAAGAGGAAAGGTTAAATTTGCATGAGATCGGACGAAGTTATATTTAAAAAAAAAAGATAAAGCTTATCGTCTACTTAACAACATTTCCAATGTTTTGTCACTTTTGTTATTACTAGTCATAAAAATACGATTGATAAAAACTGATATTGGCGTAGAACAAGTATGTAAACGATTAACATTATTATTTGTTTATGTGGCCCACGTATAAACGGCAAATCATTATTAACAGAGTAAAAAATTGAATAACCTTGTCTAGATCAATGTTTATATAGTAATAATCTACCAAGTTATTACTAACAGCATGTAATATATTACAAAATTAGGCGACTGGAACAAATTGACATCGATTAATAAATAGTAAATATTTGCAGAAGTGTGTGAAAGAGCAAGTATAATCAAAGATAATGATATGCATTTAGCCAAAATAATTAAATAATATAGACATGAATTAAACAGTTAAGGCGCCTTTAGCTATTTCAACAAGAAAAATAGTTTTTTGTTAGACGATAATAAATGTTTATTTTAAAATGTAAAATTATTTTCATTCATCAAGCCAAATTTGATGCTGTATTTGTTAGTCATCCTTGGTTTTGCTTCGTTTTAGAGCATTTCTTAAGGGGTACTAATATAATAGACTCTTTTCTATGTACAATTTGCAAGTTATCTACGAGAAAGAATTGAAATATCTCGGTGTAACATTGAACCACATACTATCTGGAGTCTGATTCCAATTTGTCAGCACTGCTTATAATCATGTCGAATATTGGAGGACCCAGTAACAAGCTGAAGGAGTTTATATATGAAGAGCGTTAGAAAAATTTCAGAGATGAATCTTATTGGAAGTAACCAGCAGATAGGACGGTGTCCACCAACACAATCCAGGTGATACCGACATATCACCAATCTTTCGCTGAGCAAAAAAACAAAATAGAATATTCTTCGCAAAGAGCTATTATCCTAAACAAAAGAAGGAAAATTAACACCAAGAAGATGAAAAAAAGACTGAATCATTCAAAGTACCCAACTTGGGACTTAGATTCGCGACATAGTTCTGTGGCTGAGGTGTAAGTTCCAAACAACAGACCGTTACATGACGCACTTTCTCTTGGTGCATAGCCATTTCAGAGCTAACCTACAGAGATTTAAACCGGCAGAGAATGATTTTGTGTTTAGATTATGCGCTGGTCGAGAGACCAGAGTCTGCTGCAGATAGTCTACGCTTACAAACGAAACAGGCGAGATGGTGAACAGACAAAATATAGTAGAAGTTATGCTAGAGAACGAGGCAAAACGAAGAGCAATGTGTGGTTACATTATAAGGTCAATGAAAACTAGGGAAAAGCAGAGCAAAGAACAATGACAGGAATAAGAAAGGAGTGTGGAAAAACAGCAGCCTATCTGAAAATACGCGAGTAGCAGTTCCGTAGGCACACACACACACACACACACACACACACACACACACACAGAGAGAGAGAGAGAGAGAGAGAGAGAGAGTAAATAAACCAAATTGGAGAGTTCCACACTATTAGGCAAGGATGTCGTGGCCTGATATCTGTAAATAATTCTCCTCTATAGATTATTGTATATTATAAATAATATTAAGATGATGGAAATACATATACTAGCAATTAATTTAAAATTTCATTATTCGATTGATTATGTAGATATAAATTTTATGGTATAATGTTACGAACGAAGATATAACTTGCGTTTTATATATTCGAAATGATCTTTCTAGAGTACAAGTTTTCTCCAAATTTCCGGGCTGAAGTCATGTCTTTAGCTACTTGACTTGCTGATACGATGAAACCAAATTCTCGACCTAAAACCACCCAGTTCCATTTTCAACATGTTTCTATTTCCAAAGTTTATTTATCTTATATACAATGTGTTATCGACACTATCAGTAGAATCCTACTGAAACCTATTAAAACCATCTTCAGACCCTACTCCACACTTTAGAATCCTTTTTATGCACGTGCCTATAATACGGAAACAAAGCATTTAGTTGACATACATATTTCTGAACAAAAGAGTTATGCTAAGAAACTGAGCCCGGATTCAAAATTCAGTTTGATTCTACACAGATTTTATTATACAATCCATATCACTGCAGCCATAAAATTCGAGAATTTATACACAGAAATCCTAAAGCATCTCAACGTTTTAACTGTGATGACGGACACCTTTACATACCATACCCGGCAAATCCGTTTACCAAAACCTTCACCGTAAACACAATTCTCCGATTCGCGGAAGTACAGTAATGTAACAGTCTCCAGCTGACGATCGTCCAATTTCACTGCAGCAGTACGGCATTATCAGTACTAATAATGTCGCTTGAGAAGTCGGTGAGTCGAGTAGTAGTGCCTAAGACGCGGTTCCAATTTAGAAATTGAGAAGAAACTATACACAATAACAGGAATAAAATCCAGTCTTTTAATTCCGGAATACTAAAATTTTTAACAAAAGTTCAAAATATCTATAATACAATACAGTACAGATAATTATGTAAATAAGGATCTACTTGCAATAGCCGACACGGCATGAGTGCAGGCTTCAGTTGGCCAGTTCAGGGATGTACATGAGGTTGACATTACTTTCGTCAGGCACTGTATATACATACTTGCGTATATAATAGAATGTGTTCTATTTCTATTGACACACAGTATATACATCACTAAGAAGAATAGAGTAATAGATAAACCAAAATTCACAATCAAAGGATAAATAAACTGACAAAATAAAACAATTCCAAAATAAAAGCGTTTACATTTACTTTTAAACTACGAGCATTTCCTGGGCATTTTCCAGATGTAATAATATATATTCGAGATAAGGAAACCTTGTTGGTATACAAATATTATAGCAACATTCATTTTTATGAATATGTTATAGTAGTATCAATTGCGGAATGAATCATGTCTGTGGAATTTCGTGTTGAAATAATAAACATAGCCTGAATATATAACGAACGCTTGTCAATCTAACAAATATGTTAAACACATTATCCATTGAATAATTTTAATAAAATCAGCCATGCTTGGCGGTTGAACATATAGGAAGAGTATATTAGCATATTTTGGTGGGTTTTGCATTCCATGTGTCTAGTAATATAGAAATACTATTTTAATTAATCATTTAGGAAGAGTAAATAAATTCCGCGTAGAGGAATGTGTAATATATCCTTTAAAGTCTTGTATAATAATTGCACAATTATCTCTTGAGCTATTAGAAACAATATAGAAATAAATAACAAGCCTTAACATACAAGGGGTGTCTGAATAATCAAATTAAATCTTTTCAATATTGATAAATGATAAAAATGGCGTACAAATTGTTGAATTATTTATGAAAATCAGCGTCCTGTGAAAAGAGTTTTTAGAAAATTACGTGAATTTTATGGTTTACATAATTGTCCATCTGAAAGCACTATTGGCCGAATTATTAAAAAATTTCAAGAGACCGGTTCCGTGGAAGATCAAAAATAGTGAAAAATACAGTCGTAGTGCTCGTTCACAAGAAAATATTGGTTTGGTCGTGAAAGTGTTGCTGAAGATGTCCATTTGACGACGTTCACAACAACTTGGACTTAGTGGATCAACTACATGGCGTATTTTACACCAGGATTTAGCTCTGAAGGCATATAAGGTTCAAATAACACAGGAACTGAAGCCATTAGATCATTTAAAACGTCGTTCATTTGTCAATTTCATCAATGAACAACTAGCTGATTTTTCTCAAAAAACGATGTTTTCCGATGAGGCACATTTTGAACTGGGGTGAGGAAAATCCACGAATTATTCATGAGAAACCTATGCATCCTAAACGAGTTACTGTTTGGTGTGCATTATGGTCAGGTGGTGTAATTGGACCTTACTTCTTTGAAAATGCTGCTGGCGAAGCTGTAACTGTCAATGGTGATCGATATCGTCGGATGATAACCGAATTTTTGTGGTCTGAATTAATGAATATTGATCTAGAGGATATGTGGTTTCAACAGGATGGCGCTACACCTCACTTTGCACAAGAATCAATTGATTTATTGAGGGAAAAATTTCCTGGACGTGTAATCTCAAGAAACGGTGATGTTAATTGGCTACCAAGATCATGTGATTTGACACCGTTAGACTATTTTATTTGGGGTTATGTGAAAAGTCAGGTTTATAAAAACAATCCATAATCAATTCCTGCTTTGAAAGATGAAATTATTCGTGTCATTGGTGAGATAGAGCCTCAATTATGTCAAAATGTCATTGAAAATTTTAACAAAAGAGTAGACGTCTGTGGAGCTGCAAGAGGAAGCCATTTGGCAGATATTATTTTTCGCATATAAATGTCATAGCCGATACTTCAATTACCAATAAAAAGTTTTTGAAAGTGAATGGAAATTATGTGTTTTATTTATTCTTTGAAAAAACCGCGAAATTTGAAACACCCTTTATTATCGACTATAACCAGATTTTCTTGAAATTCTCTTTGCGTTTCTTAATATACTTTCTTTCCAATATCAAATTCCATCTGTACGACTGTCCTTAGTGCACTTATGAATGACTTTTTAACTCATTGCATTTGTAACAGCTCTGATCATGCTTATTTGGAATCTTTGGATGCCCATTTCTCGGTACAGTTTCAACGAATAGCAGGACAGAACATTCTTTTTTTTGATGAATTTTTTTCTTTGTGTAGTGTTGTTAGATTGCGCGTATTACCAGACATGTGCTTACTTTTACCATTCTTTGTAAAAGCATGTACGACTTCAATGCTTATTTTTCATAAATACGTGATACTACGAAGAGGGTTTACTGAATTCATTCTAAATTTATGGAGAAATATCGTAAAAGAATAAAGTGTACGAAAACTTTTGTGACATTCAATGTTCCAATATTTATCAAATTCTTTTGCAGTAAAATAATAACACTTTTCATATTGTTATTAGAGGTTTTTAGAATTTTTTTTCACGTTAAGTGGAAGTAAATATGCTTTAGCGTAGGCAGATGTTCACACTTGATTTATTTTTGTAACCGATGTATGTATATGTTGAAAGTAAAGCCAGATAGAGCTTCATCTGGTTAATCGGTCAATTTGAAATCGCAATATATCCAATTTATTCTAAATACCATTATTCAAATTCCACTTCACATTATTTTTTAGGTTTTGACCAGCTGTAAGTAGAGATAGCACAACCAACTTCGAATGGATTAGGTGCATTTGTTTCGATTTCAGGTCTGAACTAGGTGTAAGAAACTGGCTTCACAGTTCCATCTCCATCTTATGTCACTTCATAAATAAGTTGACCAGTCTAATGGAACTGTTTAGTTAGTTTCCCATTCACGCCTCCCTCTCATGCGCATGGCTTTAGTTCCGAAATTGCAACACAATCAACAAAACTAACTTAAAAGCCCTTAGACGTATCTTGCTAGAATTTGATGTAGACAAATCTACTTTTTATGAGTTGTGAATTAGATGCATCTGTTGAAGAAAATAAACTAGGTTCAATAGAATAGCCAGAGTAGCAATCTCTAACCAATAACGATGTGAATAACAAAGTGAACAAGAAAGAAGTAAGAAAGTGAATCTCAAAAATAATGGCCATTATCTTCGCTGCAAATAGAAATGGTTTGGTTCTTTACTATAGTAGCGAAGTTAATTTCATCCTTTAATACAACGATGTATAAAATCAAATTGTTATTGAAATGAATCAAATTGTTATTGAAATGAATCAAATTTTCACCAGAATTCACTAAATCCAGCAGCTACTTTACTAACAACTAAAATATGTCCAAACTGAAGCAGAAAATGTGATGTATGCGTTTAGTTGTTGTCTACCCTTCTATTTCTTGTCTGATCGATTACTTTTGGAGTTTTTAAATTAATCATTTTCGAACTCGTTCACCAAGTTACTACTTAGGAAAAACATTTACTTACTGTCTAATTTTTTTTGTATATTGACCAAAATCTTATGTTTGTCAAATAAACGCTCAATTTATTGGTAAAAACTAGCGACAAATTTGAGCAACCATTCATTGTTGCAGACAAAAGCACAGTGCAAGCAAAACTTTTACAAAACTTCAAGACAGTGTTTCGTCAAAGGCTAAGGTTTTCAGGTGGTTTAGGGCATTCTCAGAAGACCGAGACTTTATAGAAGATGCATCTCGCAGTAAAAGTGCCTTTCAACTGCAAAAAGTGATGAAAATACCACAGAATCCGGGATGTTATGCGTTTTGATCGTCGGTTAACGGTCAGAACGCTTGGAGGAAGTTAAATTGGACTCGCATAACCATGTTGGTGTGGAATCGAACATCATAAACATAAAATTGAAAATTTATGTCAAAAGACACCATTTTGTAACAATGGTAATATAACCGATCAGCTTAAAGCGATTCTAGTGTCCGAGTTCCAGCATTGCCGTGAAAAATTGAGGAACTGCCCCAGCACCGTGTGGCTTCCCATATCAACTAGTTTAAAACAGACACAGTGGAATTGTAATATCAATTGAATAAAAAAATTATAAAAGTGTCATTACTTTATTTACACATTTCGTATATAAAAATGTTTTTTAAAATTCATAAAAAGTGGTCACTTGTTTATGTATGTCCGCTACTGTATTATAAAAGTCCTAGTTAAATTAATATATTTTAATATAAGCAAATATCTACAACAAAAAATTATTTTACTACAGAATTTTTGAGTTTACTCCAAAAACCACCGACCACTTAAAATTGCGAACTCTTCAGATAAAGTTGTTGTGTTTTGTGAAATAAGATTTCACCCAAAAATATTTTTGTTCATTTTAAACAGAGTTGAAGAATGTTAAGTACTCATAGATTAAGGCAGGTCAACTTTTTTTAACCCGAAAAGAATGCGACCGTTGTTCAGACACAGACCTATCCCATTTCTTTTGATATGCGAACAAAATGGAAGGTTACACAATAAAAGTATTTTAAGTGAGACTATTTTCATTCTCTTTTAGTGCACTTTTATCGCATATATCTGAATACTTACAATGAACAGTTTTAAAACTAGGTTAAATAAACAAGGTGTGTTACTAAATTTTACTTCCTATTTTATATTATAATTCCTCAATATTAATAATAGCTTCATCTTTTTTCAAATTATAAAAATTAGAAGCCATAATAGTATTCTCTATATTAGATTCGGATTTACACCTAGATGGAACGTTTTTAAATTTAGTTATGGAATTTGTCAAATAATCCTCTGATTTAATCTCTCTTGGATTAATTAATCCAATCGTACTAGTATTTTGCGATTTACAAATTAAACAATTTTCTTCGTGAGCACCCATTAAAATTGAAGGCGAAAAATCTTCTCCCAGTGATAGTTCGTCTTCGAGATTACTAGGTACCGAAATGTCAGAACAATCAGACATACTGTCTTTTTGTTGTGCGAAATTTCCAAAAACCATTCTTTCAAGAGTCTTCTGACTTTCAACGTTCCGTTTCGTTTCGGTGGTCGTCATCGATTCCCTACACGGAGTCACGGATTCCGTTTGACTGGGTGTTCGTAGTGAAACTTGTGTTTTGGATTTTGTCTCCACCTGGTTTCTTCTTTCTAAATTTTCCCTGTCTCTCCTGCTCTGCATGTACGCTTCAAAAATAACACCACCTCTTCGAAAATCTTGTTCTTGATAGAGATTATCACATTCTCTACGAAGTCTTCTCGGAAAGTCTGGAGGATTGGCCATTAGATAATTTACATTTCTCCTGGTCATGAACCAACGGCACACTAAAAATATAAATATTATGCTCATGAAGATACCGACGAAACTTGCCAAGACAATGTAATTCGTGTTCCTCGAGGCAAAAAATTCATCGGATCCGTCACCACAGTCATCCAAACCATCATTTAGATATAATCGATTGATGCACTTTCCATTTCTGCATATAAAATGAATTTTGATATTAAAAGGACTGCCACAACTCAAATGTGAACAATTTTTTTCATCGTAACCGTTCATGCAGTCAATATTACCATCGCAGTGTAGAGCTTTATCATAACAATAACTTAAATTACCGCATTGGATTTTTCCGGGACATATATGAGTACAATTCGTTTCGTCTTCACCTCCAGGACAGTTAACGATGCCGTCACATCTTTGAGTAAAGGGATTAAAACAATGTTTGCTACTGTAATCGCATGCCGCAAACCCGGTATTACAATACTTGCAATTAACCTCGTCTGAATGGTCTTGACAATCGAAATTCGTGTTACATAATTTATTTATTCCTATACAGTCTTCGCTATCGAAGCATTTAAATTCATCTTCATTGCACATTTTGGGTTCCGAATAAAACTCCAATCTGATTCCTTTATTGCGAGCTGCGTAATGAACGGCTCGAAAATCCAGAACGACAAGTTTTTCTTTTAATACTACATCTTGTGCCTCTTTATTACTACAGTACCTTACCAATTCTCTGTATTCATTGGATATTCTTAAATAGTCTGTATCACAACATTGTTTACAACTGGAGATATCTAAATAACTTATTTTTAAATGGAGAGGGACATTATGATCAGAATATATTATCCATGTGCACTTAATTTCGGAATCGTTCGCCGTAGAGTAATCTGGACTCAATATAATACCTTTAGTAGAATTCAATGTGGTCGTGCCACAATTAATCGAGTTTTGAACTAAATTCACAAGGTAAGACATGAAATATAGTAAATTGAGTAGGTATGACATTTCAATAATAGATGTCAAAATGACAAACCATATCTACTCTTCGCTTTAAATCAAAAGATGTCACTCCACTATATTTAGAGAGTTATGATTATTTTATGGAAATATCTGAAAGATGATAATGGCAGTTAATATTTCTATGTTGCATTTATATTTTAATTTTTGCATGTCTTCTCATCATAATCAATTATTATTAGATTGGTTATACTACCAATTGCGACCATTTCATTTTGCAATTTAAAAAGTTTTTGACGAATACGAATTTGAGTATCTCATGGGTAAACAATATAGATGCCATATGTACATATGTCGAGTCCATTGTATTTTTATTAATTTTAATTAATAAGTCTGTAATTTCCAAATAAAGCCTTTAAAAATAACTATTTCATAGATGAAGAGGCATAATTGTTGAACATAAATATATAATGCAGAGAAAATAAATAATTTAAAGAATTTATCCCAGGAGATGAATCTCTAAAGCATTCTCGCTGCAATGTCATCGTCTTTAGAAAACAGGAATGAAATGGATCTTAGGTAATTAGGTCAATCAATATATGTGAGTTATCTTTTAAGTTTTGCATATAAAACTTGAATAAAACAGTACTTTTAAAGACTTGACAGAAAGACATTGTCTTTCGAAGTACTCTCCACGAAGATTAATGTACTTTTGCATGCGCTCGAACCAAAACTGGAAGCAGTTGTTCCACTCGTTTGTTGGTACAGTTAAAATTGCGTTTTTGAAGGAATCGACTGCTTCTTTTGGTGACTACAACCTCTGACCACTCAGTCCGTTCTTGATATTCGGAAAGGTAAAGAAATCGGTGGGGCTTAGGTTCGGACTGAGCGGAGGATGATCCAACAATTCGACGTTTTGTTGCGTTAAAAATTCGATTGCCTTATGTGCTGTATGCGAACTTGCATTGTCTTAGTAGAGGTTGATTCGTTATTCGGGATTGGTTTTCGGTATACCAATCGGCAGTAACAATTCTTTGATCTTGTAGAGGAATTGTTAACACATGACCTGCTTTCGAGACAAATGACGCGACCATCTTTTTATAGACGCTTCGAGAACGGATGACTTTTGTTGGCTTTTCTTCACCTGGGAACACCCAAGCAGACGACTAGCGTTTATTTTCTGGCTTGTATGAGTAAATCTAAGATTCGTCACCCCTGATAATGTTGTACACGTTTTTAGAGTTTCCGGTGTTGAAGCGATCCACAGTTTTTTGACACCAATTTACCCTACCCGCTTTCTGTTCTTAGGTGAACAGATGCGGTATTCAACGGTAAACTCATTGTTTTACACACAATTCTTTGTGTAAAATTTTTTGAATTGAGATCTTTGAAATCCCCAATAATGCTTCAATCTGGCGATATGTCAGATGTCGATCTTCGTTGATGATCGTTCTAGCTTTTGTATCAAAACCAGAGTCGATTCACATAGATGGATTAAAAAACACTTATAAAATGACAATAATAGATAATAAAGGAAAATATATCATTAATTAAAATGTTTTATTTCCTTTATTTCAAACCTTTTCAAGAAATGCGACATAATATATGGATTGACGTGATATTTACCACACATCCTAAAGAATATATTCTGTATTCTAATAATAAGTATAATATCAATGAGAAAAACCTCTTTGCGTTTAGTAAGTACCGAGAAACATTTAAACACTAAAATCTAAACATTGGCGAAACTATAATGAACAAATACGACACAACCACAAACGGGCATCTAAAGTGATTTGATAAAAAATTTTGTTTTCGCAAAGCAAAATGCAATTGGGACTTTCGCTATTTCTACCAATTTTATAGCAAGTAGCACTTTTGAGTTATTTTCACATTGAAAAGCAGTAGCAAACGTGAAATTGCATTTTTGTTTATACATTAAAGAAACGATAGTACTATTCTGGTCATTTAATATTATGTATCCACATTGTGGCTAAGTACCTCTTAAGGGGTTCTTTATAAGACTCTTAAATCTCTTTCTTCGGTTCTTCGTCTTTCCCCCTCTATATTCATTGCATATCATTTTAATATTGCTCTTAATTTTTTCTTGGTTTCATCATATCGTTTTCTAGCCCTTGCTATGCTCGTAGTTTTTTTTGTACAGCATCGCCAATCATATCATATGTAACTTTATATATGTATTTAGGCTCTCGGTTTTTCCTCAAATATTTTACTTTCTAAAATCTTTTGTTTACATAGAGCAACTTATGTGTCATAATCTTTTATTTTAATTTTGCTCTTCTATCACCACTTCTCGAAGTTAAAAAAAATTCTTAAATACTTGAACTTATAACTTTTTTCCTATTTCCTATTTTAACATTTTTAGGTTTATTTTCCAATTATTTGTCAAATCTCATTTTTCCTTATGGACAATCTCTTCATTTCTCCTTCATATTTAAAACTAAACATAAGTATATTTTCATTGAAAGAAGTACGTAAAATACTCCAAAAATATTTATTTTTTTTTTGAAAACGATAACTTTTATCAGTGCAGATTTAATCCGGAAATACTCCCATAAATATTGGTTTATTTTGTTTACGGTTTTCAAAAGCTCGTAAGCTTAATCCGTATTAATTTACTTAAATAAGTGCTAATACGAACTCGATATCGAATTAAATCGTCTGAGATTAAGCGGCGAACATTAGAATAGAGTCTGCATACATATATTCATTTCGAGTCTCGACTGAACTTTCAATTTACATAATTAATAAACCTCCAGGGTACAACTATTCAGTGGAAAATGGTTAGTTTCCAGTATCCTAGCATCGAAATACATATAAGTACATATACTTATGTATGGCATATTAGCCATATCTGGATACCATTAAGTATTTATTAACTTTTTAATTATCAACAATTTCTTTCGTTGCAATATTAAATATTAATCTATATTACTTTTTAGAGTTAAAGTAAGACACATTACCGTTGTTTTTATTATTATATACTTATTTTATTTTTAGGTGCAAGGATAATTTGCCCGGAATTAAACTGAAGCGCTAGCATAATCTTTGGAAAAACTTAAATTCTGCCATATTTTTATGGTGGCAGATGTAACAGATTAATTCGTGACATTTAATGTGAAAGTTATCGCATTGGGAATAAAGTGCTATGCAACAAACTGTGGGCGACAACGCTGCTTCGAAAGTCACAATTTGTCCCTGGATTAAGCAATTTAAATGCGACATTACGAGGATGTGTGATCAGAACAATCAAAAACTCTAACTCTGTAATAATTTATAGACTTTATATTATTTTAGCGAAGAATTGACATCAAGTAAATACCTCGAGCACCTTGAATGTATTGACTGAATATGTATATCATATTTTACACGTACGATTAGGCATCTTCAAGTTGCTAGTAAAGTGAAATTGACGTGAATCTTGAATTGTGGTAAAAACGTGAAAGAACGAAACTGACTTTTTTGCGAGTATTTGTTAAGGCTGATGAAACCTAGTTTCTCTATGTTCCTAAATACAAATTATTATCTCAACAGTGGCGTCATCATAGGGGTCCTGTTCTAAAAAAAAGTCGAAATATTCCCATCAACAGGTAGGGTAACAGCTACGATTTATTAGTATTCGAAATGCATAATGTTATAGATTATCGCCTTCTTATACCAGTGAATTTGTTTGCTTTGCAAAAAAAAAATTATGACTTTAAATTTTAGTTTAAGCCTCGTCCATCTTATGCGCCAGATTTAGCCCAAGTGATTTCCACTTATTTTCCAAACTCAAATAATATTGATTACGGCTGATGAAGACTATCTTCACTACTGTGTTCCTAAATACAAACTGTAATCTCAACAGTGGCTTTATCGTAGTGGGCCTGTCTTAAAAAAAGCTAAAATATTCCCATCAACAGGTAGGATAATGGCTACGATTTATTGGCATTCGAAACGCATAATTTTATAGATTACGCCTTCTTACACCAGTTAATTTGTTTACAAAAAAAATTATGAATTTAGATTTCAGGTTAAGCCTATTCCATCTTATGCCCTAGATTTAACCCAAGTGATTTCCATTTATTTTTCAAACTTTTCCTTCCTGGAAAGAAGTTTAGATCGGTTGAAGACGTTATCACAGCAATGAAGCAATATTTTGCGGATTTTGAGAAAGATCATCAGAGTAATGGCATTAAAGGCACTTCAGCATCATTAGTCCAAATGCGTTGAAGCAGAAGAGGAAAAGAATAACAAATTTGGCGCTCTAACTCATTTGTTTCATTTCAAATCTCACTTCCCGTCAAACTATTCTTATCGGACTTGATCAAAATTAATTAATTTTGGTCATGGTATAAATTAATATTCGTTTTTATAATTATTAATAATTTTGTAATACACTTTCAGCAAAATACATATGCCAAGTTTCGTAAGTAAATATGCTTCGTTATCCATAGCACACTGGTATAATTTAAGGCAAGACTATCTTTTCTTATTTCCTAAGTGAAATTTATTATGTACATGTTATATCAACGCAAAATATAAAAAGACAAATACATACATGTCATGGCTTGCTTTGTGTCGATAAAAATATAAAATTGATAGTCATAATTCAAAAACGTAAACATCTACACAAATATCTGCATTATGTAGCGAAGTAAACAAGGTATGCTAGTGGGCATCTTTTACATGTCATGTTAAATTATCATACTAATTACAAAATGCCCTTAAAAGAATATATTGCAACGTGAATAAAGCAGGATAGGAAAAAATTTTGCTCGCGAACACAATTTTATTTAATTCGTTCGTTTTAAAATTTGTGCTCGCGAGTTTTATTATTTAATTCGCGAGCACAAACTCAACTCGTAAGAATAGTTCTTTTTAATATAGAAAACATGACTCGCTCGAATTGAATTCGTTCGCGAGCGAGTTTAATTCGAGCACTCTCTGTACTTACAGGGTAAGAAAAAATTCTGCTCGCGAGCACAATTTTATTTAATTCGTTCGTTTTAAAATTTGTGCTCGCGAGTTTTATTATATAACTCGTGAGCACAAACTCAACTCGTGAGCAGAGTAGGAAAAAATTCTGCTCACGAGCACAATTTTATTTAATTCGTTCGTTTTAAAATTTGTGCTCGCGAGTTTTATTATATTACTCACGAGCACAAACTTAACTCGTGAGCAGAGTAGGAAAAAATTCTGCTCGCGAGCACAATTTTATTTAATTCGTTCGTTTTAAAATTTGTGCTCGGGAGTTTTATTATTTAACTCGCGAGCACAAACTCAACTCGTAAGAATAGTTCGTTTTAATATAGAAAATATAACTCGCTCGAATTGAATTCGTTCGCGAGCGAGTTTAATTCGAGCATTCTCCGTACTCTGGAATAAAGTCAAAAAATCTAAAAAGGAAAACTAAAGGTACCTTCGTATTTTCGACAAAAACAATGTACTAATTATTTCAATAAAGAAGTGCGGACGACTTAAATTATACAAGGTATTAGTAGTATATTTTTTGCAATGTGCTTCAATATAGAAAGTATACTCCTCTTTCTTGTGCAACTTTAATAGATTTAAATTTGATCCTTTTGCCGATGATAATATTATTTTAAGAGATTATTTAATTTTTATTATACTTTTCTTTTGTCCATTATTTAATTTCTATTATACTTTTTTTTGCTCATCAAAGCTACATGTTTACAATCATTATTTTATACAAAAATGAAAAATTTCCTTATCAATTTCACATTTACTACTACACCGTAGTAAAATATCATTGTATCCAATGAAAAGTGATCATTATTATAGTTCAGCAGCGAAAGAATCAACAATGACTAATGAGAATCAATTGAAGAAGCTTAGGTCAAAGAATAAAACACTTAAGCGTAAAACACAATGATGAGTATTTCTTGCATTTATGGTCAACCATATAAGAACTTTCTTCTGGAATTTGATGTAACTTTCGGCTAAAATGTTAATGCCCTCTTCGTAAAAATAAGATAATAAATAAAATTAATTGCAAAATTTTATTTCAATGTTTCAAATGCATTTCTTGTACTTGAGCAATCAACTTTTCTGTCATCTGAACTACTTTTGCCTAAGCTTAGCTAAAGATTTGTTCTTTGAGTAAATATTTTTCTCTCTTTTAAAATTATATAGATTTGTATATACTCATAAGAACTACACTACAATATTTAAAGCACTTTTCAAAGGTTTTACGTCATAAATTATGAAACTGTGCTTATTGTTTTGGGATATTTTTTGTAATTTTCTAACATTACCTTTTCAAATTAATTTGATAAAATATTCTGGTTTAAAGTATTTAATATGTTTTTTCTTTTTCATGGAGAATACAGCATAAACCGCGTCCTGGGTGCTCCTGGTGTGGCAGAAGAAAAATGAAGTAACCATGGACAACGATGGCTGAAGTCATCAAGCCAGATGTTTATCATTTTCTTTAATAATCTCACCACAATATTAAAGTTCCATAATTTACTTATATGAAATAAATAAAATTAGTGATAAATGGCTTTTGCTTTTGATTTTGCACACACCTATCTACATTTTTATGAAGGAAAATGGGAGCTTTTTGAAAAAATAAGTTTTAGTAATTTTCAACATTTCAAGATATTCTGAGCTAAACCACACCACCTACAAAATGAAATACGATCAAGTGATTCGAACAAAATAAATCTTAATTAATGAAACGTTTGTTGCCCACAATCAAGGTTCACGATAATAACCTAACAACAACAATAACAAATGGATGAAACTAGTAGAAGGAGAACGTTGTCCGCTGTTGTTCACATGCACAACACATGTAGTGTTGACAGTCGCTTATCAGTATAGTCCAGAGAGTCGTCGAACCCGAAACCGAGGCCAATTTAAAATAGTTAAGCGAATGCCCACCGATCGCGCTCTATTGTTCATATAAGACACTTAACATTTGAAAGAGAGAGAGTGCGCTCGTGCGTTGTGTATGACCTCCTGTGCATTATGCAAGAAGTCCCGGACACGACGACGTATCGCAATAACAATTCCCGTGCGCTGAACGCTGTTCTGACGACCGACTATAATGATGTTATTATGGCGCGTCTTTTAATATGTCGATTTCATGCGTTTCCAAGCCGATATGAACTCTTTTAATTGACAATATAACTTCAAATTTAATAGACACTTATTCTATATGTACAGTTTACATTTTATTGTAGTTATATACAACAGCAAAGTATGAATTATTAAAATTGTACGTAAAATATCTTTAGAGGGTATTGGCATAAATAATACCAGACATTTGATTTAGCAACTATAAATAAACTCTATCGAACTTTTATATATAATTAATTACATTTACAAACTCGGAAAAATGCAATCGAAATTAAAACAACCCTATACAAGATTTGTTTGTACATAAATTACGAAAAAGTATAAACTTGCTTTCTACTAAGGTGATCGTCGCTCGAAAGATATGAGCGAAAAGAGACTTGTATCGAGAAAAATGTACATTTTATGTAAATTATACGCATTATCTGTAGTCGTCACATAATAGATTTAATATCTTAAGATGTACTCCCTAAAACACTCGAAAGGAAAAGAGGGAGTGAGGATTTAAGTTTTCAAGGTTATTCGCTTCAGTCATCTTTATTTGTTGAGGAATATTAACAAATATTCTTTCTTATATTCGATTGCCTTCTTATCATACAGGATAGAAAAAGAAAAAAAATCGCTTTACAAATGGATTCCTATTCGTTAGGTAAAGGTTACGACAAAAATTCTTCATAAAATAATACAAAACGGTACGAATAAAAATCGTTTAAAAATAGACACAGCAAAAAAGGATGACAAGTTGAAAATCAAGATTTACAATGAACATTACATAAATACCAAGGAAAGTATTCTATTAAGTTCATGAGAAGGTTTATGAATTTAAAACAGTATACATACATACATGTACGGCATAATTAATCAAAATAATCTTTTAAATTGTGATGTAAAATAAGCCACAAATTCAAAAAATAACGTATGATAAAACTACATTGGTGTATTTTATATTCGTATACCATCCTTAGCTTAACATATTTGCCTGCTTATAGAGTAGCATCATAATCTTCATGCTATTCTGGTAGTTCGAGACTGCTTAAAAGCTAACTCAAGTATGTGAAATATAATGCTTAGCTAGTATTTCGCGAGAATGATATCAACTAGTCTCAACCAATGAATAAATTTACAACCAGTCTCGGAAACAAGTAGCTCAATTGCAAATCTCTAGATTACATACAAAGGTTGTTAGACCTAATAGGGCTAATACAAGGAAGTGGCTATATTGATCTGAAAAAATTATATAATTTGTAGAAACTTCGTTCTTAATCAAATCGTTCGGAATATCATACATACATGCATGTTCTTTGTTGTTGCTATGGTGATCCTGTTTTTCTAATTTCAAAATAAGAAGACTGCAGTTTTGAGTACGGATAGCAATTTTCAATTGATACTTATTGAAATGGTTTTGCTTCTTCAGGTCCATACTGGCCTCATTTAGTACTACAAATCCAACGGACAATATGCCATCTCATTAAAAAGAATCGAAAAATACATGGACTGAGAAACAGTTTTGTTCAATAAAATCATTAGATAAGCCCGTACGCAAATTTGAGGAAACTGGACCTGTTAGCAGAAGGAATTGTAAAACACTGTACAGATTTTACTGGACGTCGAAAACATGTACGAAAGAAAATCTTATTTTGGCAAAATGAAACAACGGTACCATATCTTTGATTAAAATTATTTAGTCGCGTATATGAATTACCGCCAGACAAAAAATAAAAGAGTGCCACATATTTATTGAGCTGCGGCATTTCGGCAATAGATAGCACTAGTTGGCTTTTGTAGGTGCTAGAATCATTCATATCTATCTTATTGCTATACCACATGATAGCTGACAGTTCTTCATTTAGGAAAAAAATGAGCGATTTCAGCGATTTTCAAAAAGTATAAAATGAAATATCAAAGTGCATATTTTCATATTTTATTCTTGTGAAAAATTGCGTAAAGTTTACGACGATAGTATTATACAAGAACGTTAGTGCGAACAATAATTAATGAAATTCCGCACTGGTGATTTTAATTTTAGCGACGCTTCCCCGCCAGGTAGGTTCACTGAGATTGATGATGACGAAAGTGTTTATCGAATCGAACCCACGGCACAGACTACAGCAGAGTGCAACAATGTTAAACATTTATCATTCAGGTAAGTATTCACGACCACATGAAAAATTAGAATATGAATTAGTAAACTCGATGTTTGAGTTCTTCACGAACTTGAGAAAGTTCACTTAATAGCGTGTATAAACATCTTTGATATACTAAAACGTGAAGAAAACAATACTCTTCTGAAGCGATTGATAACTCACGATGAGGAATGAGTTGTTTCTAACAATTTGTTGTGAAAATGGCATTAGTTCTAACCTTTTGCCTTAAACGTCATCAGAGGGAGATTGTACCTTCAGTGCAATACGATTTTAAAGGTGTCCTGTTTTTCTAAATCAGCAATTGGACAGTTTGTATAGAGCAGTTATTCAGAAACGGCTAGAGCTCGTCAATCCAATAGTTATATATATATAATGCGAGCCCACGCATAAAATTGATCGCCCGTCAATAATTATCTTAAATAAGATATGCGGCCGCACCCACAGTACCCGCCGAACTTTGAGTATTCAAACTTTTATTTGTTGCTTTTCTATTGTCCTTCTATGAATAAGGAATTATGAAGTTTAACAAAAACTGTTTTGTATTAATGAATTACCTATGAAAAATATGTTGCGACTTTTCCAATAGCCCAATAAATTTAAGATTATTACTATGCAAATAATATATAATATAAACACAATACTTGCTCACCGTACTCAAAATGCCTACTGAAATAAAAACATTACTATATATGTATGTATATGATTCAGTCTGTAAGTTTGATCAAGCATTACCTAAAATGCCATTAGGCGAAGTGACGCACTTAGTTTCCTACTTTTTAATCTTATCGAAAATGAAGCCATAAAGAAAAGAAAACCTATGAAACATGCTCATGTCAAGCAGCATACTAATCGCCCATCATATCAACGTCTTAATACTCTGTGACTTATTGCATTTTCAAACTTTTAATCGTTATAACTTAATAGACAAAATTCGTGATGGTGCCAGTAACAAAAGTATCATTTTTAAACGAAGATTTGAATAACGAACCAGAATTTTATTACCTTCGCTCTTTGTAAAAGAAGTATATAAGAAAATTTATTTATAGTACTTTTACGATAAAAATACGTTCATATTATTAATAGTGTATTCAACGTAACTATTACAACATAAAGGCACAACAACCATAAATATATAATGAATGAATTACTATATGTTAGCATTATAATAGCAGTGATCAAAATTACACATTATTGTTGTCATTTTAGTTGTCATTCTTCAATTATTAGTTAATGAGTTAATTTTATTAATTTGCTATCATAATGCTGAATAAATATTGATATACATATGTTATCATGTTAATTTAATAGAAACGCAACTTACTCTGAACTAATTTATTAGTTTTAAAATTTAGTAAACTAATACCATTATCTGGTATGTAGACTTCCGCGGTCGTGGTCCATGCTATCTGCTTCTGGGTTTCCGGGCTGGAACCGCGTCACTAGTATATCTGCCGACGTTTCGTACCCATTTGTATGGGTACGAAACGTCGGCAGATATACTAGTGACGCGGTTCCAGCCCGGAAACCCAGAAGCAGATAACTAATACCATTATCTTTCGGACTTTTAATCTATTATTTCGTATAGAAATATGTAAAAGAGTACTTGTTCATGAACTGTATTAAATGAGGACTAATAGACCACTTGCCTGCGTTTTTAGTGCGCTACTAAGTTTTCGAATCGATTCAAAAACATTTGAACTATACAAAAATGATGAAAGAGAAAACCCAATCAAAAATCAATTTTCAGCGAAATGTTTAATGGCATGCATTAATTTCATAAATATACAGCCCTTGACATTCTCTAGGTCATTTGTATCACTCAATAAAATACCATATCAGTTTGTAAATCCACTTACCAATCTGTTCAAATGCGAATGAACGATAAATTTTTAAACGTGAATTTTAATCGCTAAATTGAGTTATTCAGAGATTTATTGGGAAGGCCATAGTTTAATTAGATCTGTTATCGTCTTTATTACATTTAAACTACACACCGTAGTGTACAGGTAAGAATCAACCAAACTACTGTGAATAGAATATTTGCAAGAGCAATAGTTATACGGCGCATAGCAAATGATCTAGGTCTTGATTTGAGCCGACTGCCTTTCTAGTCTTATGTTTGTGCCAACACAAACATAAGACTAGAAATCTGGTGATTTGATTAAAGTAATAATACTGACCAAATATTGACATTTCATGTTAATTTAATAGAATTGTAATAACTTACTTTGAAAATAATTTATTAGGTTTCAGATTTAGTAAGCTAAAACTAGTATATTTTTCAGGCTTTTAATCTATAATCAAACTGAAACACCACAAAGTTTTGCTTTGTGGTGATTTCTTTTCAATATGTTTTGGCTAGCATATGATAGTGTTCATGGTAATTATGAAGAGAATTTTGTAAATGTACATTGTGCTTTAAGGAAAACGTGATTTGATTCTTGAAAACTTAATCCCGATGCAAAATCGGGACCCTAGTAGAATTGGAATTGCAATATTTAAATATAACACTCAAATTCTAATCCCTACGTAAACGGTAAAAAATGCTGAGGAAATATGTGCTCTACGAATAGATGTTTGAATATAAACACAGTTACAACTAGTTTTTCATACCAAAATACTGCAACGCATAAAGTGTTTTACGAAAAACAGAATCAATGGATAGACATGAGAGTTTAATATATGGGATGCAGTAACATTGTTACTTATACAAGTTGTAAGCTAATACTACTTCCTGCAGAAAAACAAATATATGAGAGAGCTTTGTCCAAGATTTGGCACGTGTTAGCGGACAAGAGCACGAGAAGATCGAATAGTGTACTAACGGTAATATTTACAAATTAACTTCTTAAGGGTTTTCGAAACAGTTAGCTGCAAAGGTCTCGCGAAATACACAACGGGAAACAAAAATGGTTTTATATATTGACGAATAGAGCCAACTATCTTGTAGGTATTACCATATGGTACCGCTGAGTATGGTACTAAGGTTGCGATCAGTTTAAAACGAATTTAAGGTACATGAAGAAAAGACTTCCTTTATACAAAAATGATTAGCAACATTTGAATGGATAAGGTTAGAACTATAGGGGTGTGAAAGGCACAAGAATATCAATGTATGTTTTCAGTCAATTCTAAGCGAACCTGAACAACCTTCATTTTTAAACATTTCAAAACTTTGAGGTAGACCGGACTACATGACTGGTTGGTATAAATTCCCGATAGATCACTCCTAAGATATCAAAGAAAGAAATTAGCATAGTCTTGATTCACGATTTTGGCAACCGTCATCGTTTGCTACGATTCTCCCTTCCCCAATCACTAACTGATGTGCTTTTTCGATCTCATGGTTACACAGGAAGGCCAACGTAAAATTTCGACGGGTTTTTTCATCTAATTTAAGGTCGAAATTTGATTTTCATTCGTTGTCCTTTTTTCACACCACTCACTTTTTTAAACCGATCTACAATTCAATCACTTAAGGTTGATATATAACCCCTTTTCACATTAACTTTCGTATTCTGTATACGTATTTCGACAGCTAAGTTGTCATCATCAACAGATAATTAAACAGTGTCGTTCCTGGAAAACTACGGCATAAACATATGTTATATAACCTTAAGTGATTAAGTTAATCATCCACACTCTTCATCAAAATTACCAACACCCACCGATGTATAATCTTAAAAATGTATATCTCCAAAACTACAAACGCAATTGACGTGTCATTTGAAGCACATTATGCACAGAACCAACTGAGTATAGTCATACAGATGATAACCTATCAGTTTTGTCACCTCAGACGCAAAAAAGTCTTATTATCTACCTGCCATACCTCATACATGTAGCCAAAATGAAATCCTGTAATGTGTTATCTTCGCTGGTTCGTTAAAAGGATTTATAACTTATCAAAAATATAATATTATTCAGGGCCTACACGAGGACAGCTATTTTTGGAAGCAGACACATGATATTGACCATTACAATAATTTTATTCGGATTTTTTTGTTAAAATTTCCATTGCCTTAAAATAATGCAATATGTCCTCTTTTATATATCGTATGTACGCACCCATTGAATTAGACGTGCATATGCACATCTATATCATTTGCACAATACTGTATTCATTCGTAGTAAGAAAATTTCAATGTCGTATAAACAAGGATTATTGTTATTAATATTAGAGAAATTGCATCAAAATACATATCTCCCATATCTTTTAAATAAAAAAATATATTAAAACCCACAAATTAAAAAATTTTAAAAATTTTTTAGATGCACTTATCTGACTTAATCTCGACTGCTTCTTATATACTTATATTTGGCAAACTTTTTCACCGAACACTTGAACTAGAATATACACATCAAATTACTAACCTTTATCAATATAAAAAGATAAGTGTATATACACAACAAACTTTACTAATAATAGTAATAACACACTGTAGTCGCGATAAATTTTATGACCGTGCTTGAGTTTTTGAAACACACTGATTCAATTTTATAAATCTTGTTTTACTTGCTCGGAGACGAGCCTGCGTTTTTGCATGGTTACAAGAACGGCTGCATCAATCCCTATATAGTATTAATCCAACACCTGTTAAGTGAAAAGGCAGGTGTTTCAGAAGATGCTACATAATAAAAAGACAAACACTGATTTTTAGATTAAGCCTTTGAATGATGGTGTATGGTAGTGATTTATATTATAAATTATTAACATAGTAAAACTACACTAGCGATTATAAATTAGACACCACTAAAACGAAATATTACTCATTTAAAATGTTCCAACAAAAAACAAATCTCGGTAATTATAATTTACTTTCTTTACTTTTCTTTTTCCTCGGCCGAACCAGTACTTGATTTTCAAACACTATCGAGTTTTAATAACCAGAGTAAGCATAAAATATACGGTTGTGAAATATAAAAATAACTTTTAGCTTGCTTTCCACTTTGCTATACATAAAAAAACATTTATTGACACTAGCAATGTTACAACTATCATATATGAGGATATAATAGTGTTGGCTAGAAGAAGCAAGAAATTTTTTACTACTGTTTCAATCAACGTGTTAATTGGGTTTCTGAAAGGTGTCAGATAAAATTTTGCTTGTCTACGTGATATACCTGCTCTACTGTTGCGTCTTGGCGTCAAAGCTCAAATTGGCGGTGAGCTATGAGCTTTTATTTTTTTTTTTGGAGGCTCAATACTTCTTACGTGGAGTTTTTCGAACAATTTAGATAGTTCCGGGAAAAGGCATATGGGCCTATATGATGTCAGTTCATTTTGATCTTTTCTACTTTTCGAAGTTATGATAATTTTTGATATTTTCCATTAACGAGGGAAATAACTATGAAACACAATTGCACTCATAATTTGTAGTATTGCTAAAATATCTTTTTTTGGTTAAGGCTGCAGTATTCTACCCGTTATCAGGTCATAACCTGAGTTTTTGGGGTCTTTTTCATACAAGAATACTATTTTGACTTTATGGAATGTAAATTTACGAAAATGGTAACTGCAAAATGTTTCCTATTCCTTCGTTGAGTTTTCCTTGTCACGTATTCAATTATTGGATAAAAATATTTGTGTTAAATGTCTTCTATATGTTTTTTAAGTGCTTTTTCTTTTTTACGTCTCGTTCATTTTTCGATGGAGTTTTTGATCAGGTGTAATAATTGTTCCTGTGTTCTTAATTCTTTTGTTGTCCTCCATAGTGAACAGTCTAATAAATGTAAGTAAATACTTCACGAATAATGAAAAAATATTTGGTAATAGTAATGGTATAAGCTCTATGACCACTCCACGTAATATTAGTACTATACATTCACATTCATTTAATGCTTATTAACAACTATACTAAGTAATGACCCACGCTTTTCCATCTTCCCAGAACTTAACTTTAACAGTTTTAAGAAGTTTCAAGAAATAATGACAAGCCATAAGATATTACGTTCGCGTTTGTGAAACGATTCAAGATACTTGGCTGTTGGCATTCACTTTAAACTAAAAACAATCTTTTCATGCAGAAGTCTCGGACTGAACTTGAGACTTTAGCGTGATACGCCATTAATTTGAATAATTAACCGGCTTGAGTAAATAACAAATATTAAAGCATGAATGGATAATAAACAAAGGTTATAAAACGATTGAAAGGACATCACATTTCCATTTAAAACATGTTATTGTTAATAGACTTCCCAGGAACATACCAGCAACTATTATTTTAATTGCAGTTAATGAAACAAATAAAAAGACTGATTAACGTATAAATATATACCTAGGTAATCTTTCAATTACGTCCGATATCGTGAACGCAATATGCATGGAATTATATATATAATTGTTCCAATAATAAAAATTCATTGTAGAACGATTTGTCTACGATATAACAAACGCGTCAACAAGCAATGAAAAGTTTGTTAAAATACAAAAGCGAACAATTTTTAAATATGAACAAATTGTAAAGGTCTAAAAAGAGAATCAGTAAATAACATTATTAACAGCTTCACATGCAAATTAATCAAAAGAATTTCATCACACGTGGACATTCAAACGTGCCAGTAAATAAAAATCATTTATTACTATATGCATAGTATTTTAAATAAAACATGCTTCCTGAATATTAGACACGCATATACTAAATTATTAGTAACAAAAAATGAAAAACAACAGTTTTAGAGGTACTATATTATTGCAGTAATGAAAAGCTTTCCGATATTGGACATGGTGTTAGGTATCTAATTATAAATAATGAAGCTTCTTTCCTTTCAACCCTTTTTTGACATTTATTAGAGAATTTTCACTGAGAAAAACATTCCCTCTTGACTGAAATTTGTAATATAAATTTAGGCACAAAACTAATTTTAGGAAAGATATTGATTAAAAGTAAACATGAAGAATGGACTAATAATTATTAAGTCTATTGATAGCGGTGAATTACAAAAATTAAAAAAATACAAAAAATTAAAAAAGTGTTTGAATCTTACAATATTACATACAATTTTTATTATCAGTGCAATTAGATTCCCCATCCTTTACAAATGTCCATACTATAATATGTAGGTGGTCAAAAATTGACAGATAGTCAGTTCGGGCGATTCTATGATTAATTCTGAGTAGAACCTAACATAAAAAATGTTGCGTTATCATTAGTTAATCCATACGAATTGCTTAAAGAAATGCAGATTTGGCAACATGGTATATAACCAACAATAAATCAGTAGCAATAATATGACAAAATACGAGATTTATTTAAGTCTAATAAAAATAACAACAATTTGAATTAAACTGGTAGTCATTGATTTGAAGGCTTTATGAAATTGAGTTTAAGACACTCTGGAACATGTCTATGGTAATTAATTGTACAAAGAGTACTAGGAAAGTTTTACAATACAGCTTTGTTTATTCCATCCTCTGAAACCAATCTTTAAACCAGTTCTGTCAAGTTTCACTAGGGAGTCAAGCACACTCGTTGTCCCAAGCCCGCAGAAGGTGCTCGTCACTGGAAAACCGCCTCCCTTTTAGCTTCATTTTCACATGCGGGAATAGTGCAAAGTCGCAGGGAGCAAGATCTGGGCTGTAGGGAGGGTGCTCTGCTCGAGAAGTTTCTTCAATCCTGTCGTGGTCAAATATTCGGTACAGGCTTTGGCGCAGTGTGCTGGAGCATTATCGTGGTGTCCATAAATAAAAAAATTTTAAAATTCTAAAACGTTTTTCTAATATTTCAATTCTTATGTAAATCAATTGGAATCATAGCTTTTTTAATTGAATTAATAAAACACATTGCTTGTATTCCCAGATATGTTAATTTTAACCTTTCAAGGAAAAAAAAATTATGCGTGAAGTACTTACAACATTACGTATCTTTCTACTTATCTTCTTTTTGTTTAGGCATTTTGTAAAACTAGAACATAGGAACACTTCATACGACCCACTTCTACGATTTATGAATGTAAATTGTGGTCTACTTCACATTAACACAAGTATTTTCGTAAACAACATACTTGAATTTCCTAGAACGATTAAATTAATTTATATTGTCAACCGCACATGACTTTTAATAATAATATTTATATGTATTTTATGAAGTATTACGAACAATTAAACGAGTTGAATTAATCAGATTCAGACTAGTTAGTAATGTAGGTAGGATTTGAATTATTCTTAGAAATCAGTTTACAGAATATTTCAGTAGAAGCGGTAAAAATCGCAAAAATTTATTTTGAAAGTGCACTATAGATTCATGCAACGGATCATGGGCTTCGTTCAACCATCGAATTCATCACTGTCCAATTGAAGGTACTATCCGCCAAATTGTTATAAATTCTAACATAGCAGTTCAGTTTACGACTAGCCACCAGTAACCGTGTAACAGTGCACGCGTTATATGGGATTAGGTGAAAACATCTTGGCCGTAGCTGCAAATGTAAAAGATCCCAATATATTAATTCGACGTCAGCCCAGCGATTGGGAATTTCAACAAACTATATAAAGCGCATTTTGTATACGAATTTGAAACTAGATCCATATAAAATAATGTTGCCACAAGAATTAGGGTCGACAGATCATACAAAATACTGCACGTTTTCAAATTGGGATCTCCATTTGATTCATCTGCAACTAATACTGAAAAATGCAATTTTTGGTACTGTTTTCGAGTTGGTGGTATTATTGGTCTGTATTTTCTTAAAGACCAACAGGAGATGGCCGTAACCGTCAACGAAGTTAACTATTGAGATGTCTACAGACTAGGCTATTGGCCCAGTTGGATATTAGTTACACATAGTTTCAATAAAAACGTGGTGGCACCCTATATAATTGTGAAACAATTGCACCTTTAAAAACAAATTTAATTTTGCATAAACCAGTCATCTCGCTGATGTGATTTGACAGCATTAGACTTCTTTCTATGAGGCTTTCTTTCAAAATCTAGGCTAAATCATACAATTAGTAAAATATCGCCGGTTTTATAAGAACAAGTTGTCGATATTTGGGACTAACGGATTCATATAATTAAGAAAAATGGAAACGGACATTGTATTCCATAATGTCGACTGTCTTTTCGTTAAATATATATGTATATCCGACTTTACTTACATATTTTGACTTTATTTTTATTTAAAATTCTATGGCTTCTATTAAAACCCTATATAATAAAGCAACATAGAGCCGGTTGAAGCCTGACATATGTATTAATGATAAGTACTTAGTGCTTTTGCATATTAGAAGTTCTTACTTTTTGTCGTTAAAAATTTGACCATGAGAAACAATTATTGAAAAAATACATGTTCCGTGTATTATGTGATAAGGTACCATCGAATTTTACTACATTCTATAGTATCACTATTTATACTTACATTCGTGAAAGTACACCAAACCTTCGATTTATCTAAATTTTTATTTAATGACTGAATTAAGCTTAAATTTAGAACTTAATTAGAACAAGAATTTCCGATGAATGCGCGCAAGATAAACATGACAAAGACACAAAGTGAATACGATCGCCCACAGCAATAAATTATATTCAATAATATAATGATATGATAATACGCGTACTATAAATATTTTCAATAGTATTATTTGATAGCTGAGCTGGTGCTTAGTTCCTTTATAGATAGCTCTCCCTTCTGTAAAAATTCTTTCTCATTATCCTAATATTATTGTGAACACAAAGAAAGTACACAGAAAGTTATTTCTTTGCAGTCTTATATAAATAAATGCTCATCTGAACGACAAGGATATAATAAACATGTAATGATTAACTAAATTGGTCAAATCTTGTTATCGCACATATGCACGTATTACTTGCATAAAATTACGAAAAACCATGTTTATTTTTAGTGATATCTATATTTAGCAATTACCAGAATTGAAGATCTGATTCACTGCCTGCAATTTTAAAACGAATTCGAGTAAAAAAGTGTTTTCTTTTCTTTGAAAAATATTATAAACTCATCCATATTATCTTAATAAATATTAAGATTATTTCATTACTTTTGGAGTTATAGCAGAGCTTTTAATGTACAGAGTGTAAAATTATATTTACACAACCTGCGTGGAAAATATATCTTATACAAAAAATAATCTGGAAGAAACTTTTTGTTTGTAGAAAATCTACTTACACTACCAATCATAAAAGTTGGACAACTATTAGAATTTTAAAAAAATGATTTTTCTCAATGTTGAATGCCCTTAGTATGTATTACTGTAAAGCGATATTTAATGGATGGCCGATAAGTAAGTTTACAATAGAACGAACGTGTATACGGTGTCGTAAAATTTTACCTGAGTGTTCCGGATCATATATCCGGAGTAATTCTTAACATAACCTCTCTGAATCAGTCTGTTAATAAACCAGTATTGATACGGACGTTAATAACTGTACCTGCGACTGCGAAAAAATTACAAGTAACAAAATTAACTGTGCATTGTACCACCGGCACAGAACCACCGGGACACTAGAAGACCGTAATCGCCCTGGTTGGTAAAGAATGGTACGCGTGCAGAAGATCGACGTCTTAAACTGTTAAGCATGCGAAATCGGCGATTGATAGCGCTCGAAATTACTGCAGAAATGAGCAGAGTATGCGAACTATCGATTTCTATAACCAGCACTAAACGTCGCTTAAAAGAAGCTTTCACGGTCACGTCGTGGTAAGAAAACCGCTACTGTGTCATGAAAATCACCAAAAAAAACTACGGTAGACCAAAAATTATAGGAATTGAAATCTGGTAGGTAGACTTCCGCGGTCGTGGTCCATACTATCTGCTTCTGCGCTTCCGGGCTGCAACCGCGTCACTGGTATAACTGCCGACGTTTCGTACCTACTCGTATGGAACATCTACAGGGCTCAACTACTGCTACTGTCTGTCGCTCTGAAACTGCAGTTTCAGTGCGACAGACAATATGTCTAAAAGGTTTGTTCGAAGAGATAAGTCGAAACAGAGTATTAGGTACTATACAGATGCAATATGAAGCTATTGAGAGTATATTTAGAAATTTTATACTCTGCAGTTTCAGTGCGACAGACAATATGTCTAAAAGGTTTGTTCGAAGAGATAAGTCGAAACAGAGTATTAGGTACTATACAGATGCAATATGAAGCTATTGAGAGTATATTTAGAAATTTAGTTTGGTGACGCACAAACAGCAGTTAACAAAGGCCAAAGTTGCATACTTAACCACTATCGCAAAATTCATAATCTCTATTAAACACAAGAAAAGCGACTGATTGTGCAAAGTCGAATATCAATCAAGGTTGATCCAATTGTGTTTCTACCAACTAGACCTTCTTTTATGCCAGGAAATTGAGGAAGACAGCCTGGACTGTAATTTAACATCGCGTAGTCGAATGTACAGTAAATGTTTGGAGGTGCTTTAATATCTGAAGTTTCGGTTTACTATGTGCCTTTTGAAACAATTTAGGGCCAAAACAATACCAGATTATATGGGAAAGAAATTCTGCTATCAATTCGCAAATGGTTGATTAAGAATATAGGCAGCTGAATACTGAGAAAAGATAACGACCCCAAACATCGTAATCGCCTCTGCACAGACTGGAAAACGAAAAAAATATTGTAAATCTGGTAGAAAATATGTGGGGGATACTTAAGTTATCAACGTAATTGTGCATTAAAATAGCTATCGTGTAATATACGGAAAATATGAAAATATGGTAGACTAAAAATTTAGTACTCAGCATGTATAAACGCTGACAACATATTATCAATATAGTAAAGGAGATTGGGCACCTTACTAGTTATAAATACGTATTAGTATATTTAATATAGATTTTAGCATTTCATTTTTCGGTATTTCAACCAGTGTATTCGAAATATGGCCCTCATTTAATTACCACACCAATTGTATTTCTGCTTCAACAGTTTTTTGTTACTCCAACTATGCCTACATATTAAATAAAAGTGAACTAGGGTTATTTGTTTTATTACCATGTATTTACCACTATAAGTACTAATGTTATTCTACAGAATCGCGTTTGTTTCTTCTTGATATAGCTAGACATTTACTTAAACAATTTCCATATAAATATAACTTATCTTCATGTATTACCAACATAGTAAGACCGAGTACAGCTATGATTTTGCAAAATTATAATAATAATGTTCTTATAATGGTCCCACGCAGTAAACCATTTAGTAATTAATAAATATCATTATTTTATTCTTAAATTAAAGAAATCAATTAAATATAATTATTAAATATGTTTTTTTTTTGTAGTCTTACTCAATAATTTATTTGTTTTGTTTACAAATTTAAGGATCCTTTAACGGCTATATAATAAACTATCTTTATTTATTGAATAATCCTCGTATACATATATTCAATTAAATTCTGATGTACATAAAACTGATCTGATAAAAAATAATACTTGTGAATACTTTCAAGTGATTTTTTTAAACAATGTTTTACATGCCCACCGTTTGTATTTAAAAACTAGTCAAAATACAGAAGATAATTGTACCAATCACTGCCCTGTCTCAGACTAAACTAACAGGTTTGAGAGCAGCTCATTCACATCCGGACCACGTCAATACATTCCAGTACTTTTTTCTCATAAAAATGAAGTTAGGAGTCTGCTAACCTCAAGAACTATTTCGTAAAATAAGCGACTCGACGTAGACGAAGGATATTTAACAAATTACGAACTATTTACGTAAAAATGTATTTCATTAATTAAATAATTTCTTTTCTCGTTTCGCTGGCGATGCTCGTGGGTTCAGGTAATAGAAATTATAATTCTATAGGCGTCATCATAGGAAGTCAGTCGTAATATTGAAAATTAACATGTAAATATTGCCGAAACATTATTGAAGAAACGTGTTCAGTTTTCATATTGATTTAATTATAATTTAAGAATGACTGTACATACATTCAAAAAAAGTGTCAATGTTTAATGAATTCAAAGATGTAATAATATATTATGTTATATCCTTGAAGTATTTTGTGCATTTAATAAATATTATGTTAGTATTTAAACAATAATTTTTAATTAGTCTCGATTGGGAAAAAAATGTGAAATGGAAGCAATATTAGAACTACCATATAAATTGTAGTATTGCTAATATTAAAGGAAACACGATAGATGGAAAAATTTAAAAGAAATTGTGGTTTCCCTTTCCCGTAGTAAGTGAATGATGACAAACAAAGATCTTAAGTCACATCATGAGCCCAACCTAATAATTCATGGTCTGACAAAACTCCCCTTAATTAGCTGTTGGGGTGTGTGAAGGTTTGAATTATTATTACTATAAGATAGCCCGACCATTTGAAGGAATTTACATATACAGTACCTATAATAGTGAGAAATACCAAATAATTTCCGGTTCTGTTAAATTAACGTAAAAATATTTATAATTTAAGGTGCACTCAATAAACAAATCTTAAAAAATTGATTTAGTTCAACTCTCCCATGTTTCTTTAATTCTATTATTATTGTATTACGCAATACTTTAAATTAAATTTGCTGTTAAAAAACATACGTGATAGGGCAACATAAACTATTTTAATGCAAGAATTCTTAAGATATGGAAACAATAAACTACAGTGCATGAACATAAGAAGACGAACACAGGTAAAGCAAATTACTAACGAATTATAACAGAAACGGAATTATCCAACATTTGATGATCCTCCTCTGAGTTTTCCATATCATACTCAAATGTTTAAAGATACCTTCAATTAAATTATTAATTTTACTTTGGTCTATATTTTACTAGACTAGGAGACTGATGGTTGATTTCTTTTAAGACCCGTTCCATAGGGTCCAAGACGTGATTAACAGGGTCCATATTTGAGTGGACCAGGAAAAACTTTATAAGTCATTTTGCACTTTCTACCAGATTCCGATTTTCTCAATGTGGCCAAAAATGTTATCTTCTTATAGAATATTTTGCTGAAAATTCTGTATATTTTGTAGATAGATAGGCAACATATGTTTTGTAATAAATTGATGTAATTGAAAAGTGAAAAATACAGTCGTAGTGGTCGTTCACAAGAAAATATTGGTTTGGTTCGTGAGTGTTGCTGAAGATCCTGAAATGTCCATTAGACGGTGTTAACAACAACTTGCACTTAGTGGATCAACAACATGGCGTATTTTACACAAGGATTTAGCTCTGAAGGCATATGAGGTTCAAATAACACAGGAACTGAAGACATTAGATCATTTAAAACGTCGTTCATTTGTCAAATTTCATCAATGAAACAACCAGCTGATTTTTTTCAAAAAATAATGTTTTCCGATGAGGCACAATTTGAACTTGGTGGCTATGTTAATAAACAAAATTGCCATATCTGGGGTGAGGAAAATCCATGAATTATTCATGAGAAATCTATGCATCCTAAACGAGTTATTGTTTGGTGTGCATTATGGTCAGGTGGTGTAATTGGACCTTACTTCTTTGAAAATGCTGCTGGTGAAGCTGTAACTGTCAATGGTGATCGATATCGTCGAATGACGACCGAATTTTTGTGGCCTGAATTAATGAATATTGATCTAGGGGATATATGCTTTGGACAGGATGGCGCTATACCTCACTTTGCACAGGAATCAATTGATTTATTGAAAGAAAAAATTTCCTGGACGTGTAATCTCAAGAAACGTTAATGTTAATTGGCCACCAACATCATGTGATTTGACACCGTTAGACTATTTTCTTTGGAGTTATGTGAAAAGTCGGGTTTATAAAAATAATCCGCAATCAATTCCTGTTTTGAAAAATGAAATTATTCGTGTGATTAGTGATATAGAGCCTCAATTATGTCAAAATGTCATTGAAAATTTTAACAAGAGTGAACGTCTATGGAGCCGCAAGAGAAGGCCATTTGGCAGATATTATTTTTCGCATATAAATGTCATAACTGATACTTCAGTTACCAATAAAAATTTTTGAAAGTGAATGCAAATTATGTATTTTATTTATTCTTTAAAAAAAAACGCCAAATTTGAAACAGCCATTATAATTAAATTTCATACATTGTATATAACTTTATTATATCGTATCTACATACAAAAATCTTGGTATTATGACAATTATGTCCTAATCTTCCGACTCAAAGCTTCAGTATAACTCACAATATAAATAGGTAAAATGATTCCTTAAGGAACAATCGATCACTTCTATTTATAGCAAATCGATTGAATTAAAGCAGAAAACCTATTCAGACTATAGCATAGTACGATATTACATTCTTTCAATTCTGAAAGTACCATACGCCTAAAAGAGGAAATGCTGTTATACTTAAAAATCACAATTCCGAAACTTATGTAGGAATCATTTTGAAATGTATTCGCCTCAAGATAGTCAAAAAAACCATAAAGGGAAGATCTCGGTCTGTCTAGATTAGACTGGATCAGATCATTGCAATCTGGCCTGTGTTATATACCAGTTGTACCGGAAAATCATTACCGGTTTTTTCAGTCACGAAACTCTACATTTTCAAACAGGTATAAATCTATGACAGTGTTACTTTCGCAAAATGGTACATGTAGGACTCTGAAGCTTGATGTCAATAGAATAAAATGACATAACATTGCGTACTTAAGCCCTGCCACATCTGTTAGAAAAATCGGTAATGGCTTTCCGGTACACTTGGTATAATTAAAACAGCTTTTGTTGGTGTTACATAAAAATTATTGGTATATTATTAACAGAGAAGTCAAATATGTTGTGTATGTTTATGACACTATTTAATAAATATCCACATTTTTCTGACAGTCTTAAAAATTGAACTGAAAATAAAATATCCAACAAATTTTAGAAAAACATTACTAGAAGATGTGCATTTAACAATTTTCTTTGATCTCTTTAAATATGTAATACATTACGTATGTACACACGACATTAATCTCATGAAATTTTAAGTAATTATTCGAAAAATTCAGTCAACGTTACACTATAGGTTTAGTGTCTATTTGTTTCATGCATTATCCAGAAAACATTAATCCTTGAAGGCACCCATAAATACACCAATTTGTAAGGTAGACGTAAATTAGTCAACCCGTACGCTGGACATTTATTTACTGGACAGGTTATATGGCCCGAGGGGCAGAACTGAATTACGGGAACTTCCGCTTGTACAAGTTCCTCCCCTCCCTTCCTCCGAAAACTCACTCGTTCGTGCGACATGCTAAGTTTCATACAACTATTTTTGTTACAATCACATGTAACATAACTCTATATTAACAGATACAAAAATACATACATATCTAACTGCTTTACATTCATGTTTCTTTAAATATAAATACTGAATCTCGTACTCCTGATTTCATTCATTAACTTTTTATTATACTTATTTTTATTTTGACATGTGTATGCGTACATTCAGCGAGTTCTTTCATTATGTTAATAATTGCTATTTAATTAAGGCAAAAAGGTCACATTTAAATTGTTTATGACCAGGTAAAGTGAGGAATTATTCATCGTTGGTTTTTTATGAAAAATGATATTGCTATAAATACATTAAAATTAATTATTATATTTAAACGAATAATTGTTTAACAAAATTATTACAAAACTTACCGATAGATGACGTTTAAATAAGCGAAATTCAATAAATTTAGTTTGTGTTTTACAAATTAATTTCAAAAATGGATTAGTTAAGATTTTAATGAATTACTTAAGTGAATGGACAAAACTTTTGATTGAATTATAATCTTTAATATAAATAACATAGTTCGACCCATTTCTATTGTATCTTATTCACACATTACCAGAGTAGGAAAAAATTCTGCTCGCGAGCACAATTTTATTTAATTGGTTCGTTTTAAAATTTGTGCTCGCAAGTTTTACTATTTAATTCGTGAGCACAAACTCAACTCGTGAGCAGAGTAGGAAAAAATTCTGCTCGCGAGCACAATTTTATTTAATTGGTTCGTTTTAAAATTTGTGCTTACGAGTTTTATTATTAAACTCGCGAGCACAATTTTATTTAATTCGTTCGTTTTAAAGTTTGTGCACGCGAGTTTTATTATTTAACTCGCGAGCACAAACTCAACTCGTAAGAATAGTTCTTTTTAATATAGAAAATATAACTCGCTCGAATTGAATTTGTTCGCGAGCGAGTCTAATTCGAGCACTCTCCGTACTTACAGGGTAGGAAAAAATTCTGCTCGCGAGCATAATTTTATTTAATTCGTTCGTTTTAAAATTTGTGCACGCGAGTTTTATTATTTAACTCGCGAACCCAAAACTCAACTCGTGAGCAGAGTAGGAAAAAATTCTGCTCGCGAGCACAATTTTATTTAATTCGTTCGTTTTAAAATTTGTGCTCGCGAGTTTTATTATTTAACTCGCGAGCACAAACCCAACTCGTAAGAATACTTCTTTTTAATATAGAAAATATAACACTCTCCGTACTCTGCACATTACTGAATCAAATAATCCGCCCAACTGATAGATAAAAAAACGAAGAAATCCAAAATATTCCAAAGGAAACATTCTCATGGTTTAGTAAATGTTTTCAAAATTGTTCTCATCAGTGATGCGCACGCTAGCAAGTTTATTTGAAAACTAATGCATATTTCGGTACACAAGACACTTTGGAGTGAGGGCAGATAAGTTTCGCAATTTTTTGCTTGCAATATTACGTAAAAAATAATCGCATTTATGGTGGTACGGATTATTCCAGGAATTACCGCAGTAAGTCATAAACTATAATAGTTATTTGTAGGTGCTCTAATACGTATATTTGCCTACAATTTGTTATAAATCTCGTAAAGGACCCAATGTAAATATATTATTTATATTTAAACGCAATTATATTATTTTTTAGACGAGTGTACTAATTTTCACTAGCTGTCTGAACTAATGTGGACGCTAGTGTACATACTTCCCGTTCTTGTCGAGTAGGCACAACTATCCAGCTTTACTAATTAGAATTAAAAATGCAAGAATTTAATTGAAACGATGAAACAATTCATTAATGTTCCTGGCTTTTTAGCCCTTTATGACACATTTGGAATTTGTTCAAAGTCGTTTTAAACGTACTCCTATTCGTAGGAGCAATTTATTTATTTAGAAAATGATTTCGTTGAACTTTGTATTTATTTGGTACAAAATATAATCTTTCATTTTGTATGCAACACAGTGAATTTGCGAAAAACAATTATTAATTCTGTTTCGGCAGAGTCTTGCCCACATTTTTCTCAAAGATTTTGAGTATATCGTTTATATCTTGGTACTTTGCACCTTATCGGCCCTTCAGATCATGTAAACAATGATCAGACTGATTTCTGCGAACATCTCTTGGAGGGACGTATTAAGCAGGATTCCGTTACATTTTTCCTGCAGTGCTCTTTCCATATCTGATTTTTGTTTATGACGTCGTTGTGTCGTTTTGTTCCAAATTTACTTATCATTTTACATCAGATGACTCAGTTTCTTTTTTTATTATTTTGTACAAAAGTCCCAGGATTTGGCAAATCCACAAACTGGTAGATGAGTCTGAGGAAGTAGCCCTTACTTCGTAGTTTGATTTTGTAGTAGGCCATAATACAGTCGAGTACCAGATAACTTTTGTTTCATCAGAATTAAATGCAAGAATTACGGTGTTATCTATCTAGGCAAACAATAATATCTTGCTCTCCTGACCTGTTCAATTAGTTTGTGTCGCGTGGTTCTTTTTTGAATAAGTTTCATCTGAGAATTTGCAGTTCGAATTCCGATTTCTTCTAATAGTGTCCAAAGTCAAAATACCTCGACTCACTAAATATTGAATTAAAGATATCGAAGTGTAATAATTACCAAAAAAGAATATACGATCATTCTCATTGGAAAGCATATTTCTAGCTTGATGTGCACGGTTGAGGTTCTTGATTGGTTAATGTGTTTTCTTAACTGGTATTCTGTATTCACCATCCTAATACAATCGAGACAAAAATATATGTATTTTAATTGTCGTATCTTTTTATTGAATCGAATATTGTTAGCAATTAGGTTAAGATATTTCTTTAGGTATTCAATACATTTAAAAAAGACTATACGTACACCTATGTGCATATGTTATTAATTATGTAGTTTCTCTTGACATCTAATGCATTAAGTTCTAGTTTCGTGGTAGTGACACGTGGCAATTAAGGATAATTAGTCTGGACTATAACAGGGCCGTCATTATATCTCAAATTAATGAAGTATACAGCATAAGTGAAGTATACTTTCTTTTTTAATGTTAGAAGATTGTGAGGGTACAATAGCTGTTGAATGTTTATTAAATGAAGAGTTTTCTTTAGAAAACGATTATCTTAAGCGTAAAAATGTGTTCTATATTTTGCAATAATATGTAAAGAATATGATACAACATTACACATTATGAGATAATTTTCTTCTAATATCTAATTTTTTAAATTATAAGGTTATATTTGATGCAAAAAAGTTTTGAAATAGGTTGATTGGTTTCTTGGAAGCTTTGTTGTCTAAAATCAAATCGATTTAAACGTGGAAAAGAGGGACTAATAACATAATATACACCATTAAAGTTTAGATTACACTTACCTGCAGTTATTCGTGTTTCAATGAAGGAAAAACAAAGAAATAGCAGTTTTTCCTATTATACCATCATAAATGGACATTTTATTATCTTGACATAGGAAATATCATACACACACGACAAATCGAAATGCAATCTACGTCAGTTACAGTAATTCAAAATGGATACTCTAATACGATATTTCGTCATATGTGAAGTGCATGTTGTGATAAGATTTTTTTGGCGAAAAACTTTACAGCAGCAAACATTCATTTATCGTGAATTCCATAGTATTTACAGGAAAGATTTTACGAGACAAGGTGTACGATTATTCACGATGAGTAAGAAAGTGGCCCTAGGAAATTGATTCCAATATCCGGGAAAACCGTTGGTTCACAATATCTTTACTTTCTGCCAGACATCCCTAAATTTCTCGGACCGTTTTTCATGAAGTAATCGCAAAAAAGTACCTATCGAAAATCCTCTGTTCGGTGAATACCAAAGATTCTTTTAGAAAATCCCAAAATATGACTCCTTTTGCAGATATCTGGAATCTCATGGCTTTCTTGCATATGCCTGCTGAATTTAGTTATGATTATGATTTCCTTAGTGTCTTTGTAATCTTGCTCCTGTTTAGTAAGGTTTCGCATTTTAAATTTAAAAATTGCAGATCCCTTGGACGATCGAGTCTTCACTTCGAACATCGAATGCATTTTTTCTACAGTATTACGCTCTATAGTTCATCAGCCTTCTTGATTTGCTTTTCCTGTGGAAGGTTTTTAATTTGCGGCTTTAATACCTCTAGTATTGCTTTCGACTTTTTTTGGAACGTTAACTACCGCACTTTCCTGCGGCCATGCAACTTTCGGCCCTTTACCTCATACTTTACTGTGGGTTTAGCTGGTGTTCCTCGCAAGCCCTAATTCTTTTATTCGCACACTAGCTATAAGTCCCTGACGGAACCACGGATACCTTATGATAGAACGGAGTGACATGCATTCGTCAAGAATAGCTCCATGAACTTTCTCTAAAAGAAAGGTTATAGTAACTGTATTTTGAGATGCGATGTACTTCTAGTAGAGTTTATATGGCGTGAAACGACTATCAAGCCAAGTGAGACATTGAAGAAGCTGAAACAAACCTTTGAAAGCAGTGGAGTATGCTAACTTCGGATATCGTGTTTTTGCATGATAGTATTCGTCCTCATACCATCTGGAGCACTCAGGAGCTTTTTTGGCAATTAAAATGGAATATATTCGGCCATCTCTATAGATTGGATTTGATTTTGAGAAAATTTCATTTTTTCATACATAAAAAGAGTGACTTGTGTTACAACGCTTCGACAACGACGAAGAGCTTCTACTATTACAAGCTGACTTCAGTCTGAAGCGGAAGATTTGTTGCAGAAGGCAATTCAGAACAGCATGCCAAAACCTTAATTTGGAAGTATTATTATGTTGAGAAGTACTGCAAAACTGTACTTTTATAACATACCTAAGAAAGAGTTTTTATCTCTATTAATATTTAACGCAAAAACAGACGGATGTTACTTTCCGAATTTTTCTCGTAAATACCTATATCATTTAAATTATACATATTCTTGTAAAATTAAAGCATCGACTTAGAAAGCTCACGAGCATCAACAGGAAATATGCAACAAGAGTGGCAACGGAGTTAAATAAATACAGAAATTAAAACATATATCTTCAGGGCACTATACACCATAAAAAAATATTTGCTAACCGGGAATATTCATAAAAAAACCTGTATTATCAGCATCACATTCATACAATGTATACATTAATGATAAAGCTGGTGTTGACCATCGCGATTCGTTCAAGAATTATCAATAAGTTTATGTAAATATTCTTACAACATGATAAGATAAACCAAATATATTCAGATATTTCGACTGGAAGGAGCCAAAAACCATTTACGAACATTACTTTTCACGAGTATATTTATATTTCAATATTTTAGTGATTTAGTAACCAATATAATAGTTTTTAAGACCGTTGACACTTCTGTAGTTCCGAAAACTGGAAGGAATATATTTTATGAAGCACCTATTACACATACTACAAGGAATACCAAAGCATTATACATAAAATGATTGCATGGGATTATAACTCCGTTCCAGGATATTCAATGTTATTTGCATTATAGACGTTAGCTACGAGGGTGGCCCCATAAGTACCCGGCCTGACCTAGGGATGGCGGTAGTTGTTTGAAAAATATCACTGTATTAGAAAGTACACAATCCATAAAGCATGTGTTTCAAGTTTGAAGCCGCCACGTTATTTAGTATTTGTTTGGCAGCCATCAATAATGAACGTTTTCAGTGAATTTGTAAAAATGGGCAAAATTGGACATCGTTACGTGATACAATACTTTTATTTGAAAGCCCTCAGCCCAACCGATATAAAAGCTGAACTGGATTCTACTCTGGGTGAGTCTGCTTCTTCGTCTATAATAGTGAAATATTGGTTAGCAGAGTTTAAACGAGGCCGTACGAGCTGCCAAGACGAGCATCGCAGTGGTCGATCAAATGAGGTGACGACTCCAGAAATGGTGAAGAAAATTCACAAAACGGTACTGGATGATCGTCGATTGTAAGTGCGCGAGTTAACAGAAATAGTAGACATTTCAAAAAGTGCGGTACATCCAATATTATCTGAAAATTTGGGCATGAGAAAGCTGGGCGCAAGATGCGTGCCGCGTTTGCTCACATTCGAGCAAAAACAGTGTAGCGAAGATGTTTCAATTAAGTGTTTAGCGAAGTTTCACAGCAACAAAGCACAATTTTTACGCCATTTCATAACCATGGATGCAACATGGGTCCATCACTTCACACCCGAGACAAAAGAACAATCAAAATAATGGACTCAAAAGGGAGAACCGGCTACCTCATGCACCCTATTCGCTAGATTTAGCCCCCGCAGATTATTTTCTGTTCCCAAAACTTGAAAAAATGGCTCAGTGGTCAAAGATTTCCCAACGATGAAGAAGTGATGTTGGCAGTTAATGGCAAGGCAGTTCTTATTATAAAAAGGGTATCGAACTTATTGAACATCGCTGGGAAAAGTGTATAGAGCTGAAAGGAGATCATGTTGAAAAATAAATATATTTCTTTCCAAAATTTTAATGTTTTCTTTGTTAGGTTGGGTACTTCTGGGACCACCCTCGTAGGTTGTGATCAACGCTTTTCGAATATTCGATTATTCTTTCTGTTTCAATATATTTTATATTATATTTCTTTAATAGTTCTTCTCAGAGCTCATTAAAAATTGTAGCTAACATGTCTTCTACATCTAACATACTTTTATTACTTAATTTTGATTTCATATATAGCAACGTGATTACCGAAACACAAAACGCATTTGTCTTGATGCTGTACTTTCGTAGTGAAATACGTAATGAAAATGAAATATGAATTTATTCTCTATAATCTTGCTTCGGTCAACTTAACGATAAATATCCTGATGCAAATATTGATTCCAAAGCATTTGGTCACCATAAACTTGCCATTATAAAACAGTTTAAGAAAAATTCTGTTTGTAAGGGAACATCAACAACCCGGTCTACTCTCTTAACAAAAAAAGTTGATGATATTCAGAGAAGTGTTGAGCAAAGTTAAAAAATCATTACGAAAATTATATACTCATCATTCCAAGAAAATTTATACCTAAAGTTATTGATTATATTTTTCTTGTAGGTTTACCAGTAACTTATTCAAATGTATTGACAAAACTTGTATACGGATCCTTATGAAATTCCTGTTCCTAAATTGTACTCTCACGATGCTGAGCAGACAATAGCATATTGAACGTGGTGCGTGGTTCAATAATTATTTAGGTAATGATATGCTAGCTAGATCGTATTTTTTATTGATGAAACATGGTTTATTTCTCTGGTTGTATAAATTGTCAAAAGTGTCAACACATTTAATAAAAGTAAAAAATATTCTCGCCACACTAAGCCCTAAACCTATTTGGTACAAAGGTAAATATTTAGAAGGATCCTTTCATTCTACTGCCTTTTCAGTTCTTAAGCATAATTATAATTATCTAACAATAAGAAAAACCTTAAAATATATGCAAACTAGAGAAAGATGGAGGGAAGCAAGGTTTTTTCAGTATCTGAATGTAGTCTAACTTTAACATTTTTGCCAAATTCTGACTATATAATAATGAATATTCCAAAACAGTTAACAGAGCTTCATATTCTCCGTATTAATATTCAATATTCATTACCAATCTCTAACCCATGGCTAAAATTTTTGTACACATATCTAATTCAATTACACTAATAATTTTGCTATTAAAATCGAATGAAACTATAAATAACCTCCAAAGATTATTTATAATCGCAGTTAGAGAAAACGGCAAAAACGAGGACGAGATGGAAAAACTCCAGAAATCGGTATTGTTCCGCGCCAACGATTTCAACACCTGCACTTACATCTTCTAAACAGTCACCCATTCTACTCGGAACCGTGTACACACACAACTTACATGCTTGAGCGATTATTCCGTGGGCTTGTTTCACTTCTTTACAAGCAAAACACTACACTTTGTTATTATTACTAATAGTTTGTATGTTTAGACAAAGGAAAAGGGAAAAAGTACTTGGATAAGTGTCTGGCAAATTTAATAAAAACCTCCCATTACAGTTAAACATTTAAAAACGCTTGCTATTCAATATATTTATCATTTCTGGCTTTATATGTTCCCGACAACATGTATGTACAATAGACGCTGGTGTAGATGTAAAAAGTTTCATAAAACCGCATTCACTTTGATAGTATTGTATGAAAATGATATGATGTATTCAAAAATAACTTACACTGTAACAATGAATGCCATAGTATTTATATAATGTTTTGTATATCTTTATTGATGTTTTAATGAAATTCCGCTTCCGGTCATTCAAATCGGATGTTGTCGAGAAAATTCTTCGCGGCAAACGAACACGTGCTATGTGTTTAGATTTGATTACAGTGTAATTCTCATTGAGAAGACTTCTAGACCAGATATTGTATATACAGAAATTTAAACTTCCCCTACTTCATTTTGCAAGTAAATTTTACATCATAAATTTGAACAATGTTTTTCTATAAATATTAAAAAGCTATCGAGTATTTTTCTAAAACACGAAGATATTTTTAAGATTCTTTAAAAGTCATTCTATGACTTTTACCGCTCATATCATATGTTACAAAAGAGTCTTACAAACAAAAGAAAAATTTTTTAGGTCATTTTGTTACTTTTACCGCCATATCATATGTTACAAGAGTCTTATAGATAAAAGGAAATATTTTAAGTCATTTTATTACGTGTACCGCTCATATTGTATGTTGCAAAAGAGTCTTACAAACAAAATGAAATTCTCCGTGGATTATTAACAGAAAATTCAAAAGACAACTTAACGAACAGGGCTTTATTGGATATTTCTCTCCATTTTCTTTGTCTTTTGCCTATTCTAGTCTCTGACACTATCAATTAAATCTTTCACAAGAGTTTTTATTCATTTTAGTTCTGATAATGGAAACATCAAAATTCACCACCGCCAAAGAAAAAACAGATTCAGTTCATAGCTTATCTACCAGAACAATTGGCAGAATTAGATGAAAACATGGGACAAAGAAGATCAAGTCTAACGAAGAAGGTCATTTTGATCAATATGATATCTATTATTATTTATTAAGAATTCAGTGAATAAGGAAAATAGTAAGAATATTTAATAGTTTTCGGTAACAAAGAAATTCCAAAACAGATCAAGACAGAAGTTGTACATATGATCACGAATCGTGGACATTACCAATTAATAGCGTTTTCTACTGGCTGCATTCAAATGTACTAAACGCTGTTTTTATATTCCTCAGGCATATTTATTGTGTATTTTTTGGCGCTTTGTATTCTACTCTGATAACATTCGCAAAGTTTGCACCGAGTACGAATAAAGTGGATCGCAGCTTTGCAGTTAGATATTACACTGGCTATGTAATTTTTATGGAACTATGTATATCGAAGTGACCGTGTACAGTCACTAAAAACTTACTTGTTTACGTGTATTAAAGATAAGCAGTTGAAAACGGCATAAGACATCTACAGAAATAAAACATTTAAGGAAGATCTAGGCAAAAACAAAGAAAGGTAGAGAATCAAATATTATAGGACCGATTGAACACAGAATCAGGTTTGGATGATACATCAAATGAAAACGCAAAAATTAATAAAGAAAGCGTATGAAGCAAGATCTTAAGAGAAAAACGAAAAATATCGAAGACATGAGGAGATGTGAAGCAAGCGGCAAAAGAAAGCAATGTAAGACATAAAACGGGAAGAGACAAAGAGTTGGGTTTAAGATTAAGAGAGATGTTTGTTCTCATACAAATATTCTTATAATATTAGAAACGTCATTAAAAAACACGGAATGGGGAGCACCTTATCTTGTTTCCTAGACACTGGTTCCAAAACTATACCGATTTTTTAAGCTACTACCTGATTTAAATCTCTAGGATACTCTTCTTATTATTTATTTTGTTAGATTATATTGAATTGCACTGTTGACACGACAAAAAAGTATAAATTGAATGGCACTTTCTTTCATTCAACTGTATCGATTTTAATCTCGTATTTTTAACTTTGATAGTTTCGTGAGAACATCAGCACTTGGCACCACATTATGAAGATCACTCATCTGGAAATATTTTACAATATAATGAACAAGTGTTTAATCTGATCACTTAATACATTTAGAGTCTTCTAAAGCTAAAAAACAACAGGTACTTAACACATCTCGAGATATCGCAATAGTGTAATGGCGATAAAATTTAATGAATCAGAACAATAATGGTTTTTTATTCCTTATTACATGCCGACAAATATTCAAATAACCTCCTTTGCAAAACTTAATTATTATAAGCTTCCTGTAAATTTTAATAACCTACAAAAAGTCGATCAGTACAAGATATATGGACGTATAGCATGGAATATAGAAATTCGAAGAATAAATAAAAATTTTGTGATTGATTTGGATATATATTTTGTTGATCAAAGTATACACCGAATGATTACATATTCTCTTACCAACACGATTCTAACAAAATAATATATTTCTCACGGAAAGCTTGGTCTTTGGAGACTAGAAGACTTATAGCGTGTTTGAACCTCATCTACATCATGAAATGTTTTGTTTCGGGGATTCATTATACTGAGTTTTCGGTGTAATTTAATTTGATGACAATAAGATTATGAACGATGTCCTTTGTTCTTCATTTCGTCGTCATAAAGTTCTGTTGATGCGATTTATGTTCTTAATGTTCATCACTGTCAACACAATATCTAATGTTTTTCGAAGCACTGTCACTTCTATTCTTTGTTCGACTAAGACAGAACCTACTTATCTAGCTTTTTGATTTTTGTTTAAAAAATCTCACATAGCGCAAATTTAAATTCAATTGAAAACGTTTAGGTTTTAATAATAAAACATATTTATGATAGAAATTATTAATTTCGTAGTGAATTATGGATAACATTTCAGGATACTTGGCAAGAATTAAGCGAAAATCAGGATCTTTGAAGAAATCTTATTTTGTCAATGACAACAAGCCTTTAACATGTTTTAGAAGCTAATGCAGCCAATGATGAAATATTAACTTCTATAATTTGTATTTATGTATATATACTAGGTTGTTCAATAAGTTTTATCGCTCGATAAGAGATAGCGCTGTTAGGTTCGTCGTTCTATTTTTCTAAAAATTGTACTACTTTTTTATGAACACGTGTGAAGTTTTCTCATTTTAAAATTTTCTCATTCGTACATTTACAGATGTTCAAAGTTGACATGTCAGAATATTTTGTTCAAGGGAAAAAGCTGAATATCGTGCAGTGATAAAATTCTTACTTTTGGAAGGTGTAGTGCCAACGCAAATTCATGAACGATTGTTAAAAGTGTTTAAAGACTTTTCACCTTCAATTAGAATAGTAGAGATGGGTTGCTGAATTTAAACACGGTCGTACAAGTCTTGAAGACAATTCACGTGAAGGACGTCCAAAACGAGCATCAATACTAGAAATCGTAGCAAATATACAAGGTATAGTTTTGAAAGATCGTCGATTAACCGAGAGTGATTTAGTAGAAGCCCTAGGAATCTCATTAGGCAGTGTGAGCAATATTTTGGCTGCAGTTTTGGCTTTCAGAAAGCTGTGTGCAAAATGGGTGCCGCATTCGTTAACAATGGAACAAAAAGACATTCGAATGCAACTTTCTCGGCAACATTTGAAGTGTTTTAGGTAGAATAAAATTTTAGATTTTGTGCGTCGTTTCATCATTGTTAATGAGACTTGGGTCTACCACCATGATCTTCATTTAAAACAAGAGGCTAAGGAGTGGTGTGAATAAAAACGATTTTGTACGTCGTGTCATCACTGTGGACGAGACTTATGTCTGTTATTGTGATCCTGAATAAAAACAAAAGAACCCGGTATTTCGACTCCGAAGCGAGTTAGGGTCCAGAAATCGGCCAAGATGGTGTTAGCATCAGTTTTTTGGGATGGAAACGGAATTTTGTTCGTGGATTATCTTCAAACTGATAAAACGATAAACTTAGATTATTATTGTAACCTTTTGGACCAGCCGGATATAAAAATTCGTGAGAAAAGATCTGGTTTATCGAAGAAAAATATCATTTTTCATCAAGACGCACACTATCACTAGCTCAAAAAACCATCGCAAACAACAGTGAATCTAAGTACAAATTGTTGCAATATCCACCCCATTCTTCAGATTTAGCTCCCTCTGACTTCTGGCCGTTCTCACATCTCAAAAAATTCATGCGTGGAAAACGATTTTCATTGAACGAATAGATAATAGCAGCCGTGGAAGCGTATTTCGACAGTCTTCCGGATTCTCACATCAGGGATGGAATCCATAAATTAAAAGATCACTGGAGCAAGTGTATTGATGTTCAGAGGTTATATTGAATAATAGTATTTCGAACCATAAAATCGTGTTTTTTTATCGAGCGACAAAACTTATTGAAGAAACTGATATATACAGCATTCAATACCGTAACTTACTCGTATTTTTATAAATTTTTTTTCAGTTACGTAACATATATTAACCGAATTTAATCTTGGTATTAGATTATAATAACAATAATAATAATAATAATAATCTTTAATGCCCAACAGTTACACACACCATTTGCAGGACATAATGCACTTAAGAATAAAATTAAAATTGAAACAAAAAATGGGTGCAGTTAATGTAATAAAAAGAAAAATAAGAATCGAATTACAAAAAATATATATACACACTTATAATAATGTAATCCAAGTCATACAAAAAAAAAACTGAACGAACAATAATAGATTCAAAATAATGAAAGGGATCCTCGTATAATATATTGGCGTTTCCCAACATGTGTACCAATGGAGCCTTGTAGAGAACATGCCCTAGCTATTGAGAAGGTCCCCGATGATCTAGTGTCAAAACTAGGCACGAGGAAATCAACCTGGGACAACAGCACAGAAGGATCAATAAAATTATTTATTAATTTATAAAGAAAACCGCCACTAGCTTTCTCCCTGCGTATACCAAGAGAATCAAAATTATGCCTCGCAAGCAGACCCTCATACGTCGAACCAAAGGCAGGATGGATAATGACCATCAATCCTGTAGGATAAATATTTGAGGAACCTCTTTTGAACACGCTCCAGGAGTAACTGCGGGTACACACAACTAAAGAAGTTTATATATACATATATATAATACTGTCAAAAGAACTACTTTTATAATTTATTCAGAACCAACTGAACGTGTTAAATCTAGTGAATTTACATTAGCAAGTAATACACACTAACTGGGCTTTTAAAGTTTACGGGATTTTATTAGAAATTTTTTCATCTTTGCAATAAATACTTTTTAAGTCTTGGCTATTATTTATTGATGTCAACATTAAACTGTACATACTTATAATATGTATATGTTCAAAACACATAGTCCTTACGTATTATTGTAGACCGAGATAACAAATAATGCTACCAATGTAATGTGCTCCTTAAACATACACATACATATATGTATATCAATTAGTATTGTTAAAAAGGATTTCTGACGCAGCTACATGCAGCAGATAATATTGTTTAATTAGGTACTGATGCCTGGTTTATCGCGTCTATTGTAAGACGATGGAACAATACAACGGCCTGTATTACTGTTATCGCGCCAAGCACTTTGGCATCAACAATTCCTATTAATAAATAATAAGTATCTGCACTTCGTTGCTAAAAAATACTGAGATGTTAGTGGAAAAAAAGTCAGGCATTCACAATAACAGATAAGACTAATGACGAGTGAGAAATCTAAATGGAAGTTGGTAATGTAAATATCATTGTATTGTGTAACAGAGTTGACTTCTTTTACTTACATATGTCACAAAAACACATCTTCTTTTCGTAACAACAATATCAAATATTAATTAAGAGATTTGTTTTCTTTACTCTATGTCGAAGTATTTATTATAATAAATGCTCCGTTGATATTTTAAGAACCTTCTTTTGATGTAATATAACTGACAGCATAAAAAGACGAGGATTCATTTCTTAACAAGTAATCAAGTAAAATTTATGTTATATGCATAGTATCAGTTAATTAAATTAGACCAGGTATCAGTTATGATAAATAATATATTTTAAATACTCTTTCAGAAAGATAAATGTACAGATTTCTGAAATGTACAGACTGTTATTTTACGCTAAATGCTAGGAAGATGAAGGTGTGGCATATACAAATAATATTTATTCAGACTTATTAGAACCCTCGAAGAGGCAGTTCGTGATAACGTATTTATCGTTTTTAATTTAGTGTCATAATTAGATTAGTGGTTGGCTAATTTTATCGGGTATTCTTTTAAGAGCTTGAGAACTTTAAATGATAATACAAGACTGAAATATTGTTGGAATGAAATTTTTTTATTATAATCTGGTAGATAATTTCATGGCATTTTTATTAAAAATACTGTCCAGCATGTCCACCGCGGCTACCAGTTACATGGTCCATTCGATCAGTCCAATTTTTGACTACTTTTTCCAATAAACCTGGTCGTATGGCGTCAATGGTGGCTTGAATATTGGCTTCCAATGTTTAAGAGTTGCTAGTTTGTCTGCATAAACCAATCACTTAACATAGCCCCATAAAAAATAATCTCGAGGCGTTAAATCGCACGAACGAGGGGGCCAGTGAACAGGACCACTTCTGGAAATAAAGTTGTCACCAAATTGATTTTGCGATAACTCGATTGTTAAGCGCATTGTATGGCAAGTTACGCCATCTTGTTGGAACCAAATGTCGCCGATGTTTAGCTGAATAATTTTTGGAAATAAAAATTCAGTCAGCATGGCTCGATAGCGTTCGCCATTCACCGTAATGGCAGCTAAATAAGGACCGATGATGCCTCCAGCGTGTAAACCGCTCCAAACAGTCAATTTTAATGGATGTAATGGTGATTCGTTAACGGCTTGAGGATTGTCTTCGCTCCAAATACGGTAATTTTGCTTATTGACGTAGCCATTTAACCAGAAATGAGCTTCTTCACTAAACACAATTCTTTGAAAAAATGCTCATCTTCGGCCAGTTTCAAAAGAGCCCAATCAGCAAAAATGCTACGCAAACGATGGTCGTTTGGCTTCAATTATTGCACGAGCTGTATTTCATAGGCACGTAAGGCAAGATCCTTACGTAAAATTTTCCACGTAGTCGAAGGACGAAGGCCAACATGTTGAGAACGACGACGAATCGACATTTCGGCGTCTTCTTCAATACAGCAGCAATATTCTCTTCGGTACGCACATTTCTTTGTCTCGTTGATGGTTTTGAATCGAGAAGAGCAAAATTTGTGTGAAAACGATCAATAACTGCAGGAATTGCTTGCTCACTAGGCCGATTATGGTGACCGTAAAATGGACGAAATGCTCTATGAACTTCGCGAACAGATTTATTTTTCTCAAAGTAAATTTCCACAATTTGGAAGCGTTGTTCTGGCGTTAAACGATTCATGATGACTTACCAAACCTTACTGAACAGAAACGTCAACGCAGTTAGATATTATCAGCTGTCAAATCATAGTTATCGATATCGATAGTTCTCATGCAGCTTAAAAAACACTCATTACTTTATATTTTTATAACGAACTTATCGTCGCGTCGAAATATGTTACATATGGTGAAAAATTAGAATTTAAACTTTATTAGGGACTGGTTTGTATTCTTAAAGCGAAATTGAAAAAGTGGACATTTCACGTCGCAGTGGCATAAAATGGAATTTATTATAGAAAATTTGCCCTCAACATCAATCGGAACACAACAGTGTAATGAAGTTTCTCTTCTATAAACCAACAATGACCGTTTACTTTTAATCATCCATGGATCCATAAATGTTAGTATACGTAGATTTAACAGACAAGAAATTGTCCTGGCATTAAATTCTTGTTCCTTCTCTATTTTTTCTAAAATGACTACCCAGTTCTGATAATGTTCGAGTTAATTATCTGGAATATTTATGTACACTATGTTGCTTCTAATACTAGAATGAACTAATTTTTCATTGCTTCTAATCAAACAATTTAAAATTGGTATATGTTATTTATTCTTATTTGGTTTATTGAATATTTTCCAGTGTTACTGCACTGAATCCAGTACTCCTGTCCCTTATACTAATATGAGTAGATCCACAGCAGATCGGTTGCTGTGCTCTCCCGCCTACTTTAAATTGCTTATAAATAGCCTATGTTTTGCGATCTAAACCCTCACATTCTTGAAACTTATGCAAGCAACATCACATACTCTTTGATTCACCAATAAAGACGTTGTTATGTTCACGCTTGGGTCTGTTCCCCAGTATGTTCTCTGTTGATGCTTAGTTCATTTATATATTCTTTCATTTAAGCGCTCCCAATACAGGTTCTCGTTCTATTTATGACGCTGATGCTTGTCTGGCAAGTTGATCAGCCCTTACGATATCCTTACTAGCCTGGGCACGATCTTAGACCACCTCAATACTTCTAATGTAGTCTGGCTATCAGTAAACATTTCAGTGTGAGTAAGCCCATCTGCTAATTTCTTTTGTATATTTTATAATTCTTTTCTCTGAATTACTGACATGTATCTACATCTACAGAAAAAAACTTACAGTACAATTACTGGTCTTATATCTGTCTGTGTATTAAGTCTGTCCTGCATCACATCAGAGCACCCGTGTTCCTATCTATATCGTTAAGGTGGAATAAAAGTGTATTTGGCCATCATGTGGTTTGTTAATATATCAAGCCAAATATCTTTCACATGTTTGCTAATACTAGTATAACGTAATAATGACCTAAAGTGTCAAAAGCATCAGCATCCATTTTCTAGCGAAGATACGGTTTCAATCTGGTTACTTGTGTGAGTTTTTAAAATAATTTGTAAGTGGGAAACAAGATTCCACCCAAATGTCAAAAACATAAGAATCCGATTCATTTAATTATGATTAGATAATTCATTTGTTAGTCACCTTAAGAATTTCAAAACAAATCCTAGATTGTGAAAATATTCTAAAATTGTATATTATAAAAATAAATTAATCAATGACAAACACAAATTTTGTTTTAGTTTGGTTTACAAAACCTCAAGATCGGTTTGTATATGTAGGTCGGTCAGAATGAGGTTTATTTTCAAACGGAATTCGACTTTCCTCAGTTTCACTATAATCTTTATACTAAATATATGCGGATCAGCTATTTACAGTAAGATGGCGTTGTCGGCAATATCTTTGTCGTATTCTGAGATTTTTTTAGTCCGAATAGCATTTACAGATTGCCAGCTTATGTTGCTGTCCCTTTTTAGTAATTTTTTAAATAAAGTGAGTTTAATGAAGGTCTCACTCGACAAGAGTGTTTGCAAAAAAACAAGCGATTGTTTGGCGATGAAGCACTATCCTTGGCAACTGTGGTAGGAGTGCGTGGACGTGTTTCGCTCAAGGACGAGCATCGCGAGGAACGGCCTGCCACTGGAGTTACTCCAAAAAACATCAACACCGTGTGCAACATGATAAAGGCATGCTACTACTGCACATACAGATATTTGGGCATCATCGGGCATGAGTATGACCCAAATCAGAACTATCCTGTTGATCATCTTACAAAGCTTTACGCTCGATGGATACCACACAATAAACTCATTTAAAAAAACCAACAGAGGCCGAGCAAAATCAATGTACGACATCGTTATAGGTGCCGAGAGTTAGATATATAGTTATGAGCCAGAAAACAAACGACAACAGTTCAATATGTCTCGAAATACGAAGAGAAACCCACGAAAGTGAGACGCGGACGAAACTCTAGCAAGAAAATAAATAAAATGCACCAGTTATCTTACTACTATTTCGCCAGAAGATCGTTGCACAGTCAATGCTGAATGGTGTACAACCATTTGTTTGCCAAGTGCCGCAACAAAGAGTGTGCGAGAAACGACGAAGAGGAAGAATCATTCTGCATTATGACAATGCACAATCATACAACGCATCTCAAACATCAGAGTTTTTAGCTGTTTCACAAACAGAATTAATGACACATCCACCTAATAGTCCCAACCTGGCACCTTGTGATTTCTCTTTATTCCCATACATAAAAGACAAAATGCGTGGATTGAAATGCATTACCCCAGAAGCGACTGTGAAAGCTTATAAAAACTTCGTATGTGAAGTGACTGAAGAACAATGGGCCCAATATTTTGAGAACCGGTTCCATCAAAAGCAGAACTGCGTAGATCATAAGGGCGAATATTTCTTAAACAATTAAAAAGTTAAAATAATTTATTCTTTCTGTATCATCCACAAAATTTTTAAAGCAACCCACGTATATACTAATAAGATTCACTACGAAGACACATCGCACATTTTTAATAGTAACTAACGTGAACTTTATCCCAGATTTTCAAACACAAAACAAGGTGGAGGTTGTAATGTAAGTTTTCTATATATCATCGATACAGATACGTACGAGGGTAGTTTGACAAGTAGTGAGAATGGAAAAGAAAAACGAATTTTTTAAATACAAAATAATTTTTATTTTTCAATATATTCTCCTAAAAGAGCAATACATTTATTCCAACGGTGCTCCAATGCCCTTAGGCCATCTCTAAAATGCGATTCCGGAAGGCTTGCAAAATACTCATTTACGAAGATGATAAGCTCGTCGTTAAACGAAAATTTCTTTCCACCTAGTGCCGTTTTCAATTTTGGAAAAAGGTGGAAGTCGGAAGGGGCTAGATCCGGCGAATAAGGCTCATGCGGTACTAATTGGAAATGTAACTCGTGGATTTTGGACATCGCAACTGTGCTGATATGCGAGGGAGCGTTGTCTTGGTGACACAGAATCTTTTTCTTTGGCATTCCTGGCCGTTTAGCACGAATCTCAACATTTAATTTTTGTAGAAGTTCTGCATAATATTGTCCGTTTATTGTGGCACCTTTCTGAAGGTAATCAATGAGCAAAATGCCCTTTAAATCCCAAAAAATTGATGCCATCGCCTTGTTTGCCGATAAAGTGGTTTTCGCTTTCTTTGGAGGTGCAGAACCACGTTCTAACCATTGTTTCGACTGTTGTTTAGTTTCGGGTGTACTGTAGTGTATCCAAGTTTCATCGCAAGTAACAAATCGCCTACAAAAATCAACCGGATTCCGCTTATAAAGGTCCAAACACTCATTGGAAATGCGTAAACGACTGAACTTTTGATCAGTCATTCGTTAGAATGTGGTGTACGCGTTCTGTTGAAATGTTTACCATGTCTGCTATCTCTCTCACTCACAGTCGTCGATCTTGCGTAATAATATTATGGATTTTTATAATCATTCCCTTAGAAGTCACGATTTTGGGTGCTCCAGAGCGCGCTTCATCAACACAGCTTCTTCTACCACGTTTAAATTCATTTACCCATCTACTTATTGTGGCGGGTGATGGAGCAGATTCACCTAGTGTTTCCCGTAACTCATCTTTCATTTCGGTAGCTTTCATACCCTTAATTACGAAGTATTTAATCACCGCACGATACTCTGCTTTTTCCATTTTAACAAAACGACGTGTTGCTCCTTTTTCAATCAGCTGTCAAAAATAAACTAATCAACTGATTTATCTAAATATCGGAATGTAAACATATAAATAGCCAACCTAAATTACAGTGCATTTGTTTTACCAATTAGTGCGCCACCTATGTGTCATTCTCACTACTTGTCAAACTATCCTCGTATGTATGTATATGCGAATAATTTTAACTCCATATAACAGAGTCCATTAAAGGATTTCTAAAAGTATCATATTTGGAAGCAATCGGTAATATGTGCCTATTGCCTAAGAAATAAGTTGGGAAGACAGGGCTAATAGTAAACAAGTTTTACAGAAATAAATTTAATGGAGAGCATTTCCCAAAATAACTAATTACAAATAAAACAATTGTTTAGACACGAAACGTGTTTATTGCATCAGCGATGTAAACTATTATTCTACAAAATTCTAAAAATTAATGAATTCCAATATAGGTTAAATCGCTTTTTCTTGTTTTTATAAATTTTGTCAAAATTTGTGCGTTTATGAATATCTTCATAATTTCAAAAATATATTTCTTAATTGAATAATAAATCTAGCAAATTAATTAATGTTTTCTTGAAAAGAAGCACTAATGAAGTATGAAGTATGATTATTAGAAACATTACTGACGCAATTACCTTTTGCATATTTAAATTGTTCAAGTTATTTAGTATAGTTGTTTATTTAGATCACGTTAAGTAATTTACGAACACCAACTCTTTAAAACGACACTTAAAATTTAAATAAATAAATTGATTTGTTTTGTAGATGTTCGTACATATATTATGTTGTTTATGAATATAGGAACTTAAAAAGATAACTGGTGCTTTAAATATAGACTAATCGGTAGATTTCAAGGTTTCGCAATACAAGGTCTCAAACCATTGATAAAAAATTATTAATTATTTTCAATTTGATAGCAGCATTAAATCTCAATTATGTTATACGTTCTTGCACACAAAATCGAATAGAACACTTAGACAATATATAAAACGTCTTGAAGTAATTTATTCGTTTCCAGCTATTATTTGTCTTAGTAGATTCTAGGAATTAAAACTTAGAAGGCGCGGTAAGACCGTTTCTATAAGAATAATAATATTCTTTATTGTCCAAGAAAACAAGCCATTTATAGGACAAATCCAATACAGTAAGTACAGTAAATAAAAAAATATTAAAAAAAAACTTAGGTATAACGGGTCTTTCATTAAGCGCTTCCTATCTTTAAATTTAAATAAAACAAAGTGTGTGTGAGATATCGAAATTTTTTATTTGTTTGAAAGGCCTATCGATGCCGGCTTCGCTGAGTGGCGCGCATCCGAAATGTCCAATTTTCCATGTCTCTGACACATAAATCAGGTTGAAGTTGACCGATGGCATGGGTTATGTTGACTTTGAGGGCCGCAGATCAGATTCTGTTTTCATGAATTTAACCCACTTTGTGAAGGACATTCTATTTAGATGGCTTCCTTAAAACCATTGTATCGTTCTTAATTATGTTGCTATGTCCTATATTCTTAACTACTCGGTTATGGTGTTGCTTTATATCCTGTCTCTAAGAGTCTTCATAATTCTAGATTAACATAATCCTTTTATTTTATCAAAACTGTTGTTAAATAAAATAGACTGTCCAATGATACGGACCTGTATTGACTTTAATGCACCCGATTCTAGTACACAATACCGTGCTACTTTTAGATTACCCAGGGCGAAAGCAAATGCTTTATTAAAGTCACCTGTGTATGTTATGTGTGGGAACTTGAACAGGTTTCAATATAATATTTTTTAAATTAATCTTTGCCTTGTACACACATAATAATTGCATTAGTAAATGTTTTTATAAATAATGTATGGTTTGTTCATTATTGTGTATTGTAATAATAATTTTATACAGTATTCCATTTAATTTTTAGATTCTCATTTATCATTTAATTATATTTACAAAGGGTACTTAGAAAGTTTGGAGCTCGGAAAACTCAAGAACTATTGTGAAAAAGCCTGTCAATCTTTAACGTGTGACTGTTGGCTGCGGTTTTTAGTCTGGCGAAGTCATTGGACCTTACTTTTTCGAAAATGAGGCTGCAGCAACTGTTACAGTGAATGGATTGCGCTATCGAACGATGATTGATGATTTTATATGGCCGAAATTGGAAGATATTGATGTGGACGACGTTTATTTTCGACAAGACGGCGCCACGTGCCACCAGAAGTAACGATACCCTCGCTCTTTTGCGTGAAAAGTTTCCTGACCGTGTGATTTCTCGAAGAGGCGATCACCTTTAGACTTTTTTCTTTGAGGCTACGTGAAAGATAAAGTCTATGCCAATGGCCCACAATCGATTCAAAACCTCAAAGATGGAATTCGTGAAGTTATCGAGGGGACACAGCCGCAAATGTGGGAATTGGTGATGGAAAATTTCATGAAAAAACTATAGTCCTGCAAGCGTAGCCGTGGTGGCCATTTGGCTGATATTGTTTTCCATTATTAATGGCTCCTCTTTACAATTAAATAGACATCCGATGATTTCGCTTAAAAATACTCTTTTCTACATATGAAAATGAAACCTCTTATTGGAAGACCCACAATTAATGAATTTACGCGTTATTTACATATTTTGTATATTTTATAAACCGTGTTTTCAGAGACAATATTATACAAATGTGCGTGTGTGTGTACATTGCATAAAGTCCTGCATATAAAATGAAAGTAAGTATGAAATATATCTATAAAATGCAAACACGTAAATGTAAAAATGATAGATAACTTTTTCTGTTAATACACAACTATATTTGTCAGATTAAGATAAATGACATATTTTTTTCAATTTGCAATATTTATTTTCATTAACGTATCAGCGGAGATTACCCTATCTTGGTTTACATTTCCTCTAAATGGAACATTTTGTGCGCATACTACGCTGTATATATAAACATCACTGCTCCATTGTCATTGGATTTTCTGTGCATGTGGTAAACGGAATTCCAGACATTTCCGGAGTTGCACATCGTTAAACACCTACAAAACAAAGCTTTGCCGTTGTTTCATTTTATTTGTTTATTATTATTCTTATTTACTGAGCGAACAACCTATAATTATTTTTGTTTTATATTAATACAGTATCGTTCCAAAGTTTTGAAAGAAATGGAGTAATTATTTTTTAATACATAAAACTGTTCTACAAAAATAAAATAAAATAAAATAAAGAGAGCTACGCAGAGCGATTCAAAACAAAAGACGCGGCATGCTGACAGAATGCATTTTGATATTCCATGACAATGCAAGGTCTCATACCGCAGTTCAGATTCGAGCTTTAATGGACCCTTTTATCTGGGAAGTTTTGGATCACATCGCTACAGCCCCAACCTTGTGCGGAGCGATTTCCATTTTTTCCGCTATCTCAAACATCATCTCGGCGGCAACTACTATAACGATGACGAGGTCGTGAAAACGGCCGTGACCTATTGGTTATCGGAGTAGGCGCAAGTTTCTGCGAAAAGGGTATTCAAAATCTAGTTGTAAGGTTTGATAAGTGTTTAAACACACTTGGCAGCTATGTTGAAAAATAGAGAAATGTATGTAGAATCTGAAAATAAATTTAGTTTTTGAAAATTTTCTTTCGTTTGGTTAATCTGGTACGTAGACTTCCGCGGTCGTGGTCCATGCTATCTGCTTCTGGGCTTCCGGGCTGGTACCACGTCACTTGTATATCCCCCGACGTTTCCAGCAGTTTCAGTGCAGTAGTTAAGCCCAGAAGATTTTCCATACAAATGGGTAAGAAACGTCGGCAGATATACAAGTGACGCGGTTCCAGCCCGGAAGCCCAGAAGCAGATTCTTTGGTTTGGTTTTTATTTTCAAACGGCCCTTGTTTAAAAACGCACCTCACACAATATTAGCAAAAATATAAAAAATGATCACAGTGAACAAAAAAGTGTAAATTTCATAATACTAAGAGAATTCCATAGTTGCACTGTTTGTATTAGCGTAATAGGCACTCGTATTACAGTAATATACAATTTAATTCAGACAGAGTTTTGTACTACAATCTCTTATTACCAGAATATCGCAAATATCTAAATATCTATATAATCTCAATCGCGATGGTTAAAGTTGGAAATTGCAATATTCAACAATCGCTAATAACAAAACAAGCTATTGAAAACGGAACAATATTTCCTGCAGGTAAGAGGATTATTCATCTGATTCAGAAATTAAAGAAATATCATAAACAAAGAGCGGAGATATCACAATGACAAGAGCGCAAAACTTCGAAACTAGTTATCTAGAGAAATTGACGGTTCGAATTACGTTCAAGATAGTGTTATTTTTAATGGCATGCGAGATTTTAACGCACCAGATCTTTGATTTTCTGAAAGTGGGCATCATCAGTTGAAGTCGAGAGCCTTCTTGGTCGAAGATCATCTTCAATTAATTGACGACTATTTTGAATCATGTAAAGCATTCGTAACATTACGTACGACTCTGAGCATCATCTACATGCTTGACATGTCTGTAAAATTTTCCTCAGTTTCACGTACAATTTTACGCTGCATCATTGTTCCCGAAAGTCGCACATTAAAATAATCGCTACGAACACTGATACACTTTGCACTCAAACAATAACAACATGAAAATTAGAAAGACTATCAACAAACGGAAGAGACCTGTTTATGCAGGATATAATATTGCCAACCTTACGTCACCTAAGTCTTGCTGCCAATCACACTAATTCAAAATCTTCATGCTATTTTCTGAACAGACTTCGTATTAAAGAAACAAAGATAATATAATGCCAAGCAAGGCTTCTCGTGGTTTCCATTTTCGTTTATGTGGAATGCAGACAGTCTAAGATCTTAGTAATAAGTCATGGCCTACCAATGCTATCTGTAATTATCGTGAAGCTGCTGAAGGATGTGAAAGGAATTGATTATTATAATTATTTATTATAATTAATATAAACGAATACATATATACCACAATCAATGATAAATTTGTAAAAAGTCAAAATTATGTCAATTAAAAAAAATGAATATAGGTTTTAAACCCATTATCGAAAACTTTTTGACATAACTACGTATATTTCTTGATAAATGCAATTTAATAATGCACCCACACTCATACAATTCAAAGAAACGCACTGAAAGAAGAAATAATTGTATATTTTAATTCATTCATTTAATTCATAAGAATATACCAGAGAATAAATTTAAATTTCTTGTTTCATTCATTTTACAAACCAGAAAATTTAATTAAATGATTTTACAAACGTGAAGATGTATATTTATAGCACAGAAGAATAAAAGAAAAAAATCGTTTTTCTAACTGTCCATATCCTGTTTACTAACAGGAAATGTATCCTAACTAACACACATTAAACACTTTCTTATGAATTATTCCATGTCTAACGAATTAACATTACACAACACGTCTCTTTTATTTCTAATGGCCATCAGCCACCGGCAAATGGCTGGTGTACTTGGCCGTATCGAAAACAATTATACGAATTAACATGCATAATTAATAACATTACATAACTATGTATGTATATATGTGTGTAAGTCTAATGGTACGTCTTATGAAAATGGACGGGCCCGTTTCTACACCGGCATTAATACATCTAAAGTAACTAAAGCGAGACGTGTCGGTATTTAAAATACCGCTTTCTTTTCTGAACTCTTCTTTTTTGTCGTTTTTATTTGGACGCAATCTGTCGGCAGTTCATCGGTTGAACTGTCTTCAAGTCTTAAATGTCAACCGATCTAATAATATCTACAAAATTAAAACCGTGTTGTTGGGATGAAACATATCCTCTTTTGTCGACATTCTAACATATCGGTACCACATTTTTTATGATTATGTTTTTGGGCACAAAAAATATGGTAATATAATCTTATGAGTAATTGTAATCTTACCAAAACGTATTCTTGATTAGAAACGTTTAAAAACTAAAAGATCCAGGCAATACCGAACTTTTTAATTTAGTCGTTATAGTTGTTTTTGTCAAAATTTTTGTAATTACTATGTGTAATTGTTTTGTAAGAACCATATCTAATATTCTAGATTCTGCACAATGCTACAGTTAATTTAATTCTAGTTGCTAAGACTATGTATGCGCAGACTATTTCTAATCAGTGTATCACAATTAAACCTTGCCACACGAAGCAAAAAACGTGCATTGCACCAAGAACACTTTTCGTTTCGTGAAATTTCCAAAAAAAAAAATTAAATTGAAAAATCAGCAATAAGCAATATTATATGCAGAAATTGAAAAAGGCTAATATATTAGTACAATAAAAGCGCTCCAAGTCTTTAGAATTACCAAGTTGCCGTAATGTATAAATAACTGATACGACTTTCATGACGGTGATTACATGACAAGTGGTCTGTAGAAAACTAGAGACGAATACTATAGATTAGTCAATATAGACTCGAAATGTTTGACTAAGAGACAAAAAGATTTTTTAGAAGAGAAGATGATAATGGCACAAAGAATTTATGTATGTTCTCTGTTTCCATTGATAAATACAAAGTGACTATTTTAATCCAAAAATTGACTTAAAACTGACTTAAAAATTAATTTAAACTATAAGTCTGAAGTGTATAAAATAATTTTTATGACCAGAAATGTGATTATCTAATATTTTGACTAAAAATAGAAACTGTACTTCCATCTTTTGAATAGAGATGAAAACTATATGAGTGGAGAAAAATAAGTACACTTATCTCGTAAAATAGAAAGCTCTATTTTGACTATGAATATAAAAACAAGGTCTATAAACACGGAGGATGCCCAATAGTTGAATAAAGGGCTCTATGGCGAAGAACATACTTGTGCGTGCTTAGTTCGACATTGGATAAATCAAAGATTCCTGATTTTGAAAATAGAAGCATCAACAAAACTCTCCCAATCTCTTTTACAGGCTTTCATAAAAAAATAAAAATATTTTTTGATAATCTATTAATATTCTCGGTAACCGTTGCGCTTTAGATGTACAAGTTCTTCAGTAAATACATCAGGCACTGCATCGGTATTCTCAGTATTTTTTCATACGCTCCCAATATTACAGAACTGTAGTATACAACTTATAAGTGTTTCCAGTCATTTTTACACTAACAGGTGGATATCGAGGATGTCGACATTATAATCTTTATAAGAGGAAAAATTGCTGTAATAACAGCTAAACCACAACAAATAGTGCAGAAATGGATCATATACAGTGTGTATTGGAAAAACTACCCTGAAGTCCCGGTATAAACCTCATTGTGTATCTTTGGCCAGAAATCGTCTGAAGCAAAAACCAACTAAAAGCAGAAATTTGCAAAAGCGTTTTATTGAAAATAGTAGAGGTGACACCGGATCTTACAGAAAATTTAGCGAAACATTTACAGGCTATCTACAAAGTTTATGGCTGTGCTACAAAGTATTAGTTTTAGAATATACTTTATTTTTTTATATTGTATTTAACATGATGTCTCGTGAACTTATGCTTACCCACATTTAATGTAGTATATGATGTTTACATTGTTACTCCAGTATTATTTATTTCGTATGTTGAATTTTATTTATGCTTTGATAAAGTTTATGCCAATAAAATAAATCTATATATCAAATGGTTTATGAAGCTGACCCTGATTACTAGACGCAAGTAGATGAATACTTTTGCGCGTAACTATAAATGTTTGTGTATACTAGTACAAACTAATTTATTGGGTCGGTTGTTAAAAATGGTTAAGTAACGCTGCTCTAGAATGTGTGCATTCAGCATCAAAGTAAAGACAGAATCTTTCATAAATCAATTCAATGTGGTTTATTCAATATAAAAAAAGATGATGCTTATATTAACAATTTTAGCGACAATACTAACGCCATCTTGCTTTATTTATAAATCAGTTTGAATCATACACTTCATATTTAAAAGGAAAAATTTCAAATATTCCATCATCATACTGCTTATTTCAAATGAAGTTACACCTGTGCGAATGTTATGAATAATCTTTTAATCAATTGCCAAGTATTGTGTATGTATAATATATCTTTTAAATTTAAATTGAGAGAAAGAAGGTACTTTCTCATCTTGAAAACAATATTGTTTTAAATATTTTCTGTAATGTGACAAAACGATTTACTCAAAGTAGGTTACGTCTTATTCCAATGGAAAGTAGCACAAATTACTCTAATTCCAATGCCAGAAAAAAAAGACACTCTTATAGGGCCATAAATTTGTTTCCGAAAACGTCGAAACTTTAAGAAAAGTTAATCTACACACACATATCTAACTGACAATAGATCATGAATTTGGTTTTAGACAAGTACATGCCACTACAGGACAAGTATTAAAAAAAGGTTAAGGCTTTTGAGACGAAAGAAATTTCTGTATAACATTCAGATCATTACCTAAGGGCTTTACAAAGTTGGGTACCTTATATAAAAATCCTATGTTTCAATCACTTCTTATTCTCAATTCTTGGATTCTACTTCAAAGACTGTTACCTTTTTCCTTAAATATGTATACTGACGAACAAACGTCTTTGTAAAATAAACTCCGAAATTAAATAATAATACAGCGATATACTAATGAACAAAAAATATAACAGCAACATTTACTGTTGTCACGGTAATATAGATGCACTATACAGATCCTACGTTTCAAATATCATAAAATATTTTCTATAAGATGGAAGATCGAACAAAGGAATAACTTATAGATATTAACGAATTAAAATCGGTACATAACAAATTTAGTAATCATAAAGGAAACTGGCCATATATTGCTGTAAATAATTGGGTATTACCACAACATGGCGAGGTCAAATATTTGGCAATGTATCTAGACAAAATGTCTATCATAGAAGAAACATATCTTCACAAAATGGAAGCACATAGGACTTAAGCTTAGAGAAATGTATTGGCTGATTTCCAAAAAATCAAAATTGCTTCTTAATAAAAGTTATTAATTTACAAAGCCTTTCTGTAGCCCATAAGCTTCTATGATAAACAATTATGTGAGACTGCATTTAACCCTGATACTGAAATAATGGAAAAGTTCCAGTCTAAAGCGTTAAAAATAATTGTGGATGCCCCGTAGTTTGTTCCAAATACGTCAGTTATTAATTTAAAGACATAGCTAGTGCAACGTAGACTTGAGTTGATTTCATTACTAGATTTTCAATTTGAATAATTGTATTTGGCACAGACAAAAATATTATAACTAATTAGAGCTTTGTAGAAACTAATGTGTTAAGTTCTTGCATATCATTATTGTCTTCTGTTTTATCATATATTATTACATAATTTGCTAATCGTAATGTTTGTTTTACAGAATACAGAAAAATTAAGAATTTGAATTTTGAAATTTTTCCTTCCAATTATTAAAAATTTTAATTTCGTCGTGAAGTTTAACTCAAGGTGTATCCACTGACAGTGAGTTGTTTTAATTTATTTTATTTTGTTAAAAATGGCATCAATAAATTATTTTTGTTATTATTATTAATTGGTAAATGTTCTGAAGAGTCGAAATAATTGTAAATAAAAGAGTATAGCATATTTTCCCAAACATTGCACACACTATACATATGTATATATAAATATATTAATTTTAATATGCGTTAACAAAATTAATTCGTCATAAAGAGGCAGTATTTATACCCAAATTATATGTTTACAACTAAAACTACATAGCAGAGCAAAAAAGCTTTTTCCTTATTTACTAATTACTATTCACACGAATTCTTTTCGGCAGTCCGAGCACATCATATGGAACAATGATTGAGTTATGAATAATTAACAACCCATAACTAATACATATATGATTTACAAGAAGATTAGAAAGAACGTGAGGAAATTGAAATAAAATCCAATTTATTTTATAAAATCTACACGAACATTATAAATTAGCTACTAATTACATATTATTTCTAGAAAAATATATCATGACTTTTACCACATACTCATAATTTGTCTGGAAAAAGTTAAAAAGAAAGCGATTAATCAAGTTCAATCTTCAGTGGCGTAGAAAAGGTGACCTACTCTCGACTGTCAAGATTACTTTCGATCAAATAAAAGAGAAGAAGGGTTAGAAAGAAAATCCATTTGGCTGGAGTTCGAGGACAACTTATTAAAAAGTTGGTTAACGATGAATGCGATGATGCGATAGGAATGAAGATCATGTCACTTCACCGGCGATGTAGAGATAAACTACTTCAATTATCTGATAGAATGAAAAGGGCAGTTATGAGTAAAGGGTGAGGTATCTTTTCATACATAAAATTGAAAAGCTAAAACGATTAAGTACAAAGTATATGACGAGAAAAACTTTTCGAAGCGTACGTATAAAAATTTCAAAACTAATTAGATGACGATAAATGTTTCCTTCTTTCTTTTATGATCATTTTAATTATAAAAATGTTTGCAATATGTTTCAATGACATGTAGGTTTGCTGTTTTAATTACACACACTGTATGTATAATATTGTTAATGATTGCAGTAAAATTTCCAATCTCAAGTGTGTAATTGTGTAACAAAACATTCAGGAATAATTCTGATATTAACTGATCGGTATCTTTTATACTCTATGAAGTAAAGTTGGCACTGTGAGTGTTCGGTCAACGGCGTGTGCTTGGGACAAATACAAGGGGTTTAGTAAGTAAATAAAGGTAAGTAAGCATAATACGTTTTAGGCAATTCAGAAGAGTGCAATATGTAAATCACAGATTAATATCGATCATATATAAACAACAAAATAGAGTTATCATTAAATTTATTATTATTTTCGGGCATGCTTCAACAGTTTCTTCATGTAACTGTGAGGAATAAATGTTCTTATAAGCAGAGGACAACCTTTCGACATTTAACGATGAAAAGCCTATATAATTAAAATAATCTGTGTTAATACTTAACGTATTTGCAGTGTTTTTATCTGGTAAAATCTGAATCTTTCATTAATATCTACTTTAGCAATAACACTAATATTAACGAAAGATTCAGATATTTCCGATTAAAACAGGTTTCTGCGATAGGAGTCTATAGATCAGTTAAGTATTAACAAAGATTATTTTTATTATGCAAGTATTTCATCATTAGATATAGAGTAGTCGTTCTCTCCATATAAGAATATTTATTCGTCACAGTGGAAACAAAGACATAAAGAAACTGTTGAAACGTACCTGATGCTGATAATATTTAACCAATCTTATCCACTTTGTGCATCTGCTTCTTCGAAATGCTACTTAAACGAGTAAGTGTATATTTAGATTAATTACTTGATAATCCCTTGCGCTCCTTCAAAAGCATGCGCCTCTCTACTAGGAATCCATGAAATTATTTACTTTTTTAAGTTGACAAATAACTACTACAAGTAATAAACATTGACTTAATAAAGGTTTAATAATAAAAAAACAGCTATAACAAACGTTCAAAGTGAACTCTTTCTTTTTCTATACAAATAACTATTCGCTTCATATTATGAACAAATACAAATAATGTAAATTTTATGAATTACTGTAAACATTTTTGACCTGTTAGCAAACCAATATAATACACATAAATGCAATGAAAGTTGTGTTTTGCCACTGCCCATATGTATAATGCTTTTGAAGAAATTTCGTAGCCTTCTAGAGGGTAAAAGTAATCGATCATATATTGGATAAATAAGGAATATTAACGTTTACTATGTGATCTAATAAGATAATTAATTCTACTTTCCAGTGCCTCATCTTTTAATCAGTACGTGTTTTACGTACTAGTACATTCTAATTGCCAAACAACTAAGATTTTGTTGTGACAGTGTTTTCATTAAAGTCAATTCACAAACAACTGATAAGAAAAAAAGTAGGAAAAAAAAGGTGCTCGAAATTCTTTGAATTGATCGTTATATGTTTGTAGGATTCCTTTTTCATAGACACGCTTAAATAACATTAAAACTTCTATAGTTGCATATAACTATGTACATAAACGTTATTCGGAGTTATATACATACATACATACATACATACATATGGATCCAAGATTGCATTCAAAGATGGTTAAATCAATCAAATAAAGGCAATTCAATTTCTCAGAAACAAATCATATTTACGATACGTAACGAAAATTGTCTTCCAGTTAACATTAACTTAAAACAATTACCACAAGTTGATGTCAAATTCTAGGATATGTATCTCGACTCTATCTTACTCATACATATATTTGACAAAAGTAAACATATGTACTCAAATTTTGATAGAATATATTAGAATATCAGAAGAAAGTCCGAAATGTCAAACAACAAGCTTTAAATTGTATATTTATACTTAAGCATATCTTGTGGAATACCATTCAGCTATTGGGGTCTGCTTGCAATTCAAATATCGATATAATGTAACGGTTTTAATTGAAGGTGTTAGGCATGATTGCTAACGCTTCGTGGTTTATACAATGATCAACCGCAATCTGAACGTTGTATTGAAAACAAATAACAAATTACAGTGCCAGGTGTCAAGAACATTTAAAAAGTTGCTAAAATAATTTATTGCCAGCGTTTCGTAAAATAGTAATAGGCCCTCGTAGACTTAAATGTCATAAATATTAACTAACTAGAAAATAAATTTGAAATATATATGTATAAGCAAATTCGATCGGGATTACATTGATATGTTCCAACATTTATAAGAATAAATCTGAAAATACTATAGTCAATATATATATATAACAATATATAATGCAAAGGGTACTAGAAAAGTTTTGCAATACATCTATATTCATTTAATTTTTTCAAAGTAATTTCCTCTACACTCAATACGCCTCTCCATCCTCCGAAACCAATCTTTAAACCAGTTCTGCCAAGTTTCACTAGGGAGTAAAGCACACTCGTTGTCCCAAACCCGCAGAAGGTCCTCATCACTGGAAAACCGCCTCTCTTTTAGCTTCATTTTCACATGCGGTAACCGTGCAAAGTCACAAGGAGCAAGATTTCGACTGTAGGGAGGGTGTTTGAAAAGTTTCAATCCTGTCGTGGTCAAATATTCGGTGCAGGCTTTGGCGCAGTGATCTGGAACATTATCGTGATGGAGGAACCAGGTGTACATTCTTGAATTTGGCCGCAAGTTCTTCATAGATCCAACGACTTTAGGCAGGCACTGTTCAGTATACCACTTAGCTGTGACTGTCTTCTGTGTGTCCAAAACGACGCGTTCCACAATTCCAATCGATTTGAAAAATACAGCTATCATTTTCTTCTTTACAGATCGGGATTTTCTGACAACTACGGGTGTGGTGTGCCTTTATCATCAAAGACTCAAACTTTGTTTTGAGATTTGTTTGGCACATCGTAATAGTACAGCCAAGTCTCGTCACCTGTCACGATGTTGTTCATATACAGAGATTGTCCCTTATTAAACTTTTCTAGCATCTCCCGGCACCAAGTCACACGTCGTGTCATCTGCTCTTGAGTCAGTCCATGCGGCACCCAGAGAGAACAAAGTTTCTTCACGTGCAAATGATCATGCAGAATCGAACGAATTGCTTGTGCATTTAGGCCTGAAGTACCCTCTATCTGTTGTCCTCGCCAAGCATTTTCCTCACAGTAGTAAGATTTTCCCCCGTAACTGACGTTCGTGGCCTTCTCGACCTCTTAGCATCCTCCACAGTTAAATTTCCGCTTTGGAATTCGCTATACCACCTGAATATCGTTGTGCGATGTGGACAAGCACCACCTAATGCAAGAGTAATTTCTTTGAAGCACTGGTCTATGTTTAAACCACACACGAAATTATAACGCAAAACTGCCTTTACCTCATTTCGTGACCACGATGCCATCGCAAGCACTTTACACTCTCACTGCTAATGAATAACTGATCCCATCGACATGGCGCGGCGGCTACTATGCACGTATGAACATGTCTCAACATGCAGCTTCCTACGATTCATTGTTGCGTCATATTGCAAAATTTTCCTAGTACACTTTGTATAGTTCATTAAGATTTTCTGCTTTAATCTAATTTCACCTGCAAAAACTAAGATCTTACTCATGGTTCTTGATTTCTACTAAAAAGATTTCTAATATTGATTAGGGTATCTTATAGATTTTGAAGAAGAAATGCCAATGCAAAAATAAATATTTTAATACTATTTGTAATTCAAAATAAACAAAAGATTTCGACAACAAAACTATCACCTCTATGGAATTTTAAAAAAGTAGTGGTATAGGTAATTCTATTTCCTTCATTGAAAGATTTGATTGGTAATATGAAGAAATGTGTAATGATGAACGTGAAATTTAGCACTTAGTTCTAAAGTAGATGAATTTAGGTGAATCATGGGCGTCAGTCGTATGACAGTTGAGAGACTGGTGTTCGATGTTAGTAAACCGTTTAAAAAACAGTTTGCTTTCAAACGCTGTTAGTGTAGTCGTATATGATAATGCCACAAACAAATATTTTCTTTATTCTATTTTGTAACGAACATTAATAATTTTATACATACATTTCATACTTTGCAGCAAATGGTTAGTCATATTGGATACGTTGTAGGTCACTGTGCATTCAATTGCAAATAACACATTAAAACAACGTCACTGGCTTCTCTATAAAATCAGACACTTTGCTTACTATTTACTACAAAGCGCGAATAGAATAACTTCCTTTGTTAATTAATATATTTTCAGCTTCAATTTATTTACATTTTGCACGAATATATTTACGAGACAAAGGTATTAATGTTTGTACATAAAATTGTTAGTAGGCAATTTTTGACTATTTATTTGGACAATACCATTTAATTCATATGATAATAGAATAACTATTTAAATTAATTTAAAAGAATTATTACTGGAAATATTGTTAAAAATGCCACGGAAGTTAGTTAATACTTTGTAAATGAAGAAAGGTGACTTTACTTTTTGAAACGCAATCAAAAAACTAAATCCATGAATTAAAAAACCGACCGGCCAATTGCAAAGGCTAAACAAACCTACAATTTACTTTTTATAACTGGACTACATATAAAACAATCAATATAAAATTGCACAAATAAATCAAATATGTTAAACAATTACAATGATAAGAAAATTTAATTGCTAAACTAGTGTCACACCAACAGCGCTATCAGACTTGTTTACATATCTAAAAGACCTCTGCTTGTTCCAGATTGCAGAAAAGAAATACGTAATGTCAACGTATTTATAAATTATGTTGTGACTTCAAAACTTTTTACAAAATATGTATAACAAAAAATTGATCTTATTACGTCAAGATTATACGAATATAAATAAACAAATTAAATAATATATTTAAAATGTTGTCAACAAACGCTTGACAAATTTCATCAATTAAACAATAACAGAATAGATACGTTATTATATCAACAAATACCAAAACTTAAAAACATATATTAATTATTAAATAAAAAGCGAAAATTCTGATGCAATATTTCGAAGTTATCAAGGGCAAGAATTTAAGCTACTGATTAATATTTAATTTCTATCATGATCTATTCTCACCCGACCCAAGATCGGCCATCAGCAAAATTCACGCAACGACAGACTTGCAGCATTCAATTGTTCGACGTAGATGTACATTTGATTTCGTTCTCTCACGCTTCTATCTAATTCATCCCACAGTAATTCGATAGGGTTGAGATCGGGTGATTGTGGTGGCCAAATCATATTTACCAGCACCCCTTCCTCCTCTTTTTGATTCACATAGTTTTTACAAAGTTGGGAAGTGTGTTTGGGATCATTATCTTGTTGTAGGTGAAAACCTTCACCAATTAACCTTAATCCAGACGGAATTGCATGTTCCTCCAAAATCTTCAGGTACCCCTACTTTTTTAAAATGCCTTCAATGCGGTACAAATCTCCGACACCATCAAAGGAAAAGGATCCCCAAACAAGCGCAGAACCTCCCCCGTGTTTAACAGTTGGCACTACACATTCGGGCAACATCCTTTCACCCACTTGTCTTCGAACGAAAACTCATCGATTACTACCAAACACTTGGAACTTTGACTCATCTGTCCATAACACCTGCTTCCACATTTCCATGTCCCGGTGTTGATGGTCCTGGGCCCATTGTAACCGTTTTTTACGATTTCGTGGATTCAATAATGGTTTTCGAGCTGCAATACGCCCATGTAGTCCCGCCTTTGTCAAACGTCGTTTTACAGTAGTCAGTGACACCGGCTTTCGACGACCTTCATTCAGCTCTGCTCGAAGCTGTGAGGCGCCTACTTCGTTTTGATAGTATTTTTAAGCACAAATCCTCTTGTCTGGTAGTTACCCTTGGCCTTCCGCAACGTTTTATTGGTTGTAATGATCCACTTTGTGAATATCGTTTCACTGTTCCTTGCACCGCGTGATAAGATAAATTTAACTTTTGGGCAATACGCCCATGTAGTCCCGCCTTTGTCAAACATCGTTTTACAGTAGTCAGTGACACCGGCTTTCGACGACCTTCATTCAGCTCTGCTCGAAGCTGAGGAGCTGTGAGGCGCCTACTTCGTTTTGATAGTATTTTTAAGCGCAAATCCTCTTGTCTGGTAGTTACCCTTGGCCTTCCGCAACGTTTTATTGGTTGTAATGGTCCACTTTGTGAATATCGTTTCACTGTTCCTTGCACCGCGTGATAAGATAAATTTAACTTTTGGGCTATTTGCCGCAGTGAAAATTTTTCACCATGTAGCGTTATTATAGAACTACGAGTTTCTGCGCTAAGTTCCTTTCTTTTCGGCATTTTTATAAGTTACTTTTACGTCTGTTCTCAAATACTCGTATTGCAACTTACTCGGACAAATGCTGCACGAAAACTAATTTTTAAAAAATATTGCGTTGTAAACCCTATTAAATTTATTGGGGTATATCAAATATTTCTCTTAAATAGACGCCATAAAACTATTAAAAGGATTTACAATATTTTTCAGAAACAAATATATTTATCTAATTTCTAATAATAATCCGAATAATCCTTCTCAGAATTACATTTACAACTGTTATTTCAATTATTCTCACCAAAACAGGTAAAAGTTTAAGGGATGTATCTAAAATACAAGTGTTTTGTTATTTATGATAAGTGATCCCTCACTTATGGCCTGTAGTATATATATTAAAATAGCAGTACCATAGCTGACGGCACTAAACGCAGAAGTATGTATACACATACGAGGGAGCGTTTTTATATTCGCGGAATGAGCGAGTTGTAGAGGGGTGAGTAGGCGCATTGGGGGCGTGGCCTGTGCAGCGACTCATGATTAGTATAAATACGAAGTTTCATTGTTATTAGACAGTTAGTCTTTGAGCTATCGTCAACCAAGTAACATAATCAGGAGTGAAAAGTGAAATATGGAAAAAATCGAATATCGTGCCGTTATAAAGTTCCTTACCAGGCAAGGAAAATCAGTCGCGACCATAATGAATGAGATGTCATTGGTTTATGGCGACTCTTGTCCACGAAAAACCATGGTGTACAAGTGGCATAGTTTATTTAAACAAGGAAGGGAATCCCTTGAAGACGACCCGAGGCCGGGCAGGAGCATTGAGGTGACCACGCCAGCACTTATCCAAAAAGTTGAACAAATTGTACTCGAAGATGCTCGACTAAAGAAGAAACAACTCGCAGAAATGGTTGGAGTATCCGATACAACAATTTTTAAAATCCTACACGATCATCTCGGCATGTCTAAGGTCAGCGCAAGATGGGTGCCGAGAATGCTCACGCCGCCGCAAAAACAACAGCGCGTAGAGTGTTCGCGTGCATTTTTGGACCTCTGTAATGAAGACAAGGATGGTGTATTGAGTGGAATTGTTACTGAAGACGAAACTTGGGTTCATCATTATGAACCTGAGTCCAAACAAGACTCCATGCAGTGGCATAAAAAGGGCACAGCACCTCCCAAGAAATTTAAAGTGTCACAATCAGCTGGGAAACTCATGGCAACGGTATTTTGGGACTCGGAAGGAATATTGTTGATTGATTATAAAGATAAAGATGTTTCTATAACCGGAGAATATTACGCTTCAATATTAGAGCGACTAAAAGAAGCCATTAAAGAGAAAAGACGGGGAAAATTGACAAAAGGTGTTCTGCTTTTGCACGACAACGCGCCCGTCCACAAGAGCCGCGTTGCGTTAGCTGCCCTGCATAAGGTGGGCTTCAAAATTGTGAATCACCCACCCTACAGCCCAGACCTGGCCCCGAGTGATTATTACCTGTTTCCGAAAATGAAAAAAGAGCTGCGGGATAAAAAATTTACTGTCGATGATGAAGTCAAGGAGGCAGTTTCGGCGTATTTTGCAGATAAAGAGAAATCATTTTTTTATGAGGGTATAAATAAATTAATTGAAAGATGTGAAAAATGTATCCGTCTTGCAGGTGAATATATTGAAAAAGAAAAATAATTTGGTTTTTTAATTTCCACCCCTTGTCCCCCATTCCGCGAATATAAAAACGCTCCCTCGTAGTTCTGGCTGTTGCAGAATAATTCAACAATTTTTTATCATCCTATTTCTGTTGTAATATGGGCCGAGCAAAACCATATTCGTCGGAAAAAAGAACAATTATATTCGATCTACTTAATAGAGGCAAAAGCTACAAGTTTATACAGAACACACTCTTATGTTCTGCGAAAATGATTGCAAACGCTAAGAACGCCCTAGAGAAGACAGAAACATTGTAATTTGTGCAAGGAAGACACCGGTCATAAGTTCAACTGCATCTGAAAGTGAGTTACATCTTCGTGTAAGCCACTAAACTATTAGACAAAGATTGATTCCAGGAAAGTTGCGTGCAAGAAGGCCTAGGAAAGTACCATTATTAAATAAAAGGCAAATACAAAGTAGATTGTCGTTTGTTCATGAACACGTACAGTGGTACAAAAAAAAGTGGCGTATTGTATTGTGGTCCGATGAATCGAAAATAGTTTTATTTAATTCCAGTTCATACCAACAACACATACAAACACCACCGTTGGCAGCATTGACAGCATTTCAATCCCCGTACACCAAAAAGACAGTAAAATTTCGAGGCTCAAGCATAATGCTGTGGGGGTGTTTTTCGTGGTGTGGCGAAGGCCCTTTACACAAGATAGAAAGCATAATGAATGCTGATGTCTATGTGAACAAATTGTGCTTCTACCGTATGCAGAGGAAGAAATGCCACTAAGATGGTTGTATATGCAGGACAACGATCCGAAGCATTTTCTCGTTAAACGAAAACATGGTTTCGACATAATAACGTATGCGTTTTAGTTTGGCTGTCACAATCGCCAGAGTTAAACCCCATTAAAAATTTATGGGTGGAGTTGACAAAGACTATCTGCTGCTAAGCCGCAAAATATCGACGATCTGTGGAAAATATGTCAAGCCGAATGGCAATCAATTTCAGGAGAGACATGTAGGGAACTGATGAAATTGTTTCCCCACAGGTGTCATGAAGTGATGAACAAAAAAGGTCAAGCAACAAAATATTTCAATTCAATTAACTAAATAAAAATGAGAATTGGTTAGTATTTTGACTGTTATATTAATGCACAATTATTTTGTTTGTCCTAGAATATATTGTTTTATTTTCTCTTTGATATTAAGAAACCTATTTATCTACTATTATAATTATAAACTTGAATTTTCTTTTATTTAACGTTAAATTGATTGATTTTCGTGCACATAACTGTATTTACTATATACATAAATATATATTATGTACATATATACTTTTTTTCAATAGGTGAATTAATTTTACAAAATATTTACCTATTATCCTATTATTCAATTTTATGTTAATGCTCATAGTATCTTCTATGGCTTGTCATTCACTGTAGTTGCTTCGTGGACTGCCTATCGCAACGATTCTCTTATTCTCTCCAATAAGTGACTAGGAGTATTACATTTCCAGATTTGCTTTTTATTTCTGGTTATCACCAAAAATAATAAATTAATAATACCTCCAATGTATTTTGTATATTCACAGATATAAATATCTTCCAAAACAAGTGGAACTATAACTTACAGCAATAAACATTTTTTTCTAAACTGTATCCGCATTTCTAGTTACCATGTGCCGGTAAGTTAAAAATGGTTAATCGAAGATTTTTTTAAACCGAATTTCTGTCAACAAAACATCTAACCATCATAATCTGGCTCATATACTTCCGCGGTCATTGTTCATACTTTCTTCATGTTAGCTTCCGGACTGAAACCGCGATTCGACGTATGGTTGTGCACACGAATCATACGATGGTACCAAAATTGTCGAAGACGCGGTTCCAGCCCGAAAGCCAAGATGAAGAAAATATCTAACCATCTCTATGTCGTCGCTGTTTTAGTTCAAAACATCATTCAAGAAAAATGACACATATCAATATTATCATTATCATTTATTATAAAAATGGCAAAAAAAATCTGTTCGAATGTTGCATTAAATAGTGCTTTTTACTTTATTTGAAATAATGGATATATTATCAGCGCAATCTTTTTAATTTCTATTGTTATTCGAATTAAAGCGTGTAGAAATTTGGGTTACATTCGATAACAATTAACGAGGCATCGCAACCTCGGCATATTAAAAGGCGCCCAAGAATATCAAAATAACATCACAATCCCACCGTAATACGCGCCGCTTTATTTAGAACAATACACGAAATTCATTCACGTTTGAGCCGCGGTCCAAAAACATGTCGGTGCGAGACCATAATCGTGGATAAGATGAAAAGTTTTACCATACACATATTTTACATGGTGTGCTTTTGCAACAAAGAAAAAGAGCAAATTCGTGCGAATCACCGACGCAACGACCAAATACACACATCCACGGAACGCAAATAAAACAAAGGAAAAACGCAACCTTGTACGTATGCATATGCTTGTCGGCCGCAAAACAGTCCGTACTTGAAATCTATAGAATCACCGCTTAAATGAAACAATTGAAAAGGTTTTAAATGCCATGACAATTAGCAACTGGATAAATGTACACGAAAAACTAGAAGTTTTATGTGATTATGCATTTCAATAGATTTTACCAAAACCTAAAGTAATATATCAAAGTTGTATAAAATGCGAAGTTATTAAAGTACACTTTAAACAATTTTAGATATGATAACCATACTTGAATCGAGAGTGCCTTACCAGTTTCTATCATCTATTACACAATGTAATCTGAATAGTTTTATAAAGAGTGGTTCAATAAGACCGCAATATTTAATTCTTTAATAAAAGACATACTTTTTTCGAAAAACTGTCTATTTTTATTGCAACATAAAGAACATAAACTCTAATCCCTTCGTTGGTGCACTCTTGCTCTTTTAGTGAATTTCGACAACATTTACGCACATTTGGCTCCCCCGTTTCAACAATGACGCGTCAAATTCCATCAATAAACTTATCAGATGGTTGGAATACGTATGCAACTTTAAAAATCCATAGCCAAAAGTCGTATGGCATAAGATCGCAAAATCTTAGTGGCTAAATGTGGTTGCCATTTCGTGAGATGACACGGACCGAAAATCTCCCATGCAGCATCTGCACTGCTTCTTGCGCTGTGTAGCAGGTTGCACTGTTCCACTGGAGCCACATATCGTCCAGATCCATACCGCCCAATATAGATCGCAGAAACATCCTCTTCATGACCTAATATAACGCAATAACTCTGCCATCCATAAACTCATAACAAATAGTTATTCTTTGTGGATGCATTTTTTCTCATTAATTCGCCGAGGATTATCAATGTCAAAACACAAGGGTTGTGAGTCTTCATATACCTAATAAAAGCGCGCTTAATCACACTGCATCGCCCACTTCTTGATTTTGCAATACCCAATTGGTAAATGCAAGTTGCTGCGCATAATCTGCCTACTTAATTTTCTGAGTTAACTAGACCTTATAAGGATAAAGATCATTCTTTAAAATCCGCTGTAAAGCAGCTTTTGAAATTGCCAACTTATGTGAACAGTGGGGATTTGAGGTTGTTGGGTTTTCGACAACACTTTCAGCTACTGCGGAAATATCCTCGAAAGATCGTCCTGGCCGACGAATTGGTGTTCAACTGATTCAATATTCTCAGATTTTTAACAATAAAAGTGCGCTATTCATTCGTATATAACTTCATTCTGATAATCATTTGATATGACATTTTCATCACAAAATACCATAAAAATCAAATGTTGTGCTCTTACTGGTCTACCTTTTATATGCTTGGAGCGCAATCCTGTGTATTAATAATTTTCTCCCGAGTCTCTGGTAGGTTATATTATTTTGTCATATATTTTGTTTGACATTTTAACTTATTCACGAAACAGTTGAAAAATATACTTGTACTATTTTTAAGCTACAAAGGTTTAAAATAATTATTTCCAGAAGAAATCATGAAATACCTAGATCGAAGAACATTATCGGGCTATGATTTTTGCAATTCCAATTATGACTTAAGCCGGAAGGAATGTTATGAAGAAATTAATCGGATATTTGGTACTCTATTCCTTAATTACCGTAAAGCGGTGGTAAATGAATTTGAAGATGACATACTTTTCGTAAATGACTTGTTGCGAGTTCCTATCCCCTATCAGAATATTGGTTTGCTCGGAACGTTATTAAAAATGAATTGCACCATCCTGCATAAACATTTGGAGCCCCTGTAATAAGTTTTATTTGCGTTAAATTCCTCCACAGTTTGACTCCAGTTTAAAAAAGACCGTGGCAGATGATGCAGATCTACGCTAGGTAGCTATGCTAATGGATCATCTCATCTCGTGTACACTTATAGGTTATAAAATTTGGGTATACTGCCGATCCCAAAAAAAAAGCAACAATTGGTAGTTTGAATCTTCGAAAAATGAATGAAAGAAGTCGAAACAAAAAGTTGATCAACACATCTTTGAGATTAAAGTGCATGTTTCCACTGTATTGTTGGAGAACCATCGTCCTGTTAATACAGGATCGCACACTACAGTTTGTTTGCTTCAAGTTCTCCAAAGTGTCCATGGAAATTGTTCAATAGGAGAGATAATCTTCCATGACGATAACATTCGGTCTTACGCTACTGCTTGAACAATTGAGTGTTTGAATGCTCATAATATTGAAATAATGAGTCTTTCGCCGTATAGTCTAGAGGGAGGCTAATATCTTTTTTGTGCGTAAGGGATAAGTTACGGAGTTTATCTTTTACGTCGATCGAAGAAGCGGTTGATCTATTTAAAAATAAAATAAACAAACTAACGCGGAAAGATTATAGAAAATGTTTCAAAGATTAATTATCAACGAAACAAATTTATTATCTAGTATATTAAGTTAAACATTGTCTTAACAAAAGTTCACACGGAAATATATGAAGGGTAAAAATCAGGTGTTTTCAAAGACCATAATATTGAACGAATACGACCTATTTGCTTCTTACGTTTTTCATTTTTATAGATGATGCATCATATGTATTTCTTTCGAAAGAAATACATATGATAAACATTTGTCATGCTTCGTCTTTCTGACGTGAATAAACGACCTTCATTTATTCTCATTTATATACCACTTGTCTAACAGTAAGTTCTATGTATCGACCGTCCAATATTAGTTATATTCTATTCTGCACGAGTTTCTTACTTCTTATGCCTCTATTTTCTTTATATTTTTCACTTGTTATTGATATTTCGATTCACAAATTAATGAAGACGAGAAGTGGTCTTCAAAATTTGCAATCAACATCTAATCGATTCGAAAACGGAAAGGTTCAATATCTCTCTACCCATAATATCAGTAATACCAAACCAAATTACTTAATGAAAATCTACGTCAATGTCAAAATTCCTTATAATGGTGAAGATACTACAGATAACAGATTGAAAGTAACAATCCGATAGCTACAGAAACCAGACTTTACATATGGCTGATCACACGAATCATACGATAAAGGAACTACCTACTGACAGATATAAAACGTTTCTTCTTATATTCAAAAGAGTAAGTGTATCTACGATGTTACATATAAATGATTTTCTAATCAGTTCTGAATCAATAACAAGCAGTTTTGTATAAACTTTCTACATTGTGATTTTCAGAATTTTAAACTTTTATGACCAGCTGGCAGCCGGTTAACCTTCATCCAGTTCTCGTAAAGAAACAAAATGTATAGATGAATCTGCCAATTTACCAACACCCTCTATTTGTATTTATATCAAATATTTCATTGGCAACGTACCATATTCATATTCTGATGAATGAGGGTTGGATATTTTTTAAATACAGTTAAAGCAGAATTAAAGCCGGATATGTACAAAGAAATCCTAACAATAACAGCTTTAAGTGACGTACATATATTGACATTTCCTTTGCACACAAAAAGATATATGCAACATAGTAAATGCGGGATAGTATTTATCGATTTGTTCCTGTTCTGTTAAATTCTTTTAAATTGATTAATTAGATGAAACCCCGCATGAATTACAAACGTTACGATACTCGTCCTTGGAATTAGGAAGGAACGCAATTCAACCTTTGTAATCCAGTTTACAACCACCGTGAGTTACACAAACGAAGAGAGATTCTTCAATTATTGTTTTTCCAAGCACACACGTCGTGTATATTACACCACGTCGTATACGACATCGCATTCGGGCTATGCACACATACTATGCGATGGCCTCCTTTGAAAGTTCGCTGCAGCCGTGTGTCGGTTGCTAAAGGGCGAATAACTTTAAAGAGTCGAGTGCCGATGTTTACTATACAGTAGCTGTTTGTCATAAACGTTATGACTGCAATAACAACGTTTACGGATGGTTGTAAATCATGAATTATAACAGTTTCCATCGGGGACCAAGATAAATCGTGGAATATGTGTATAATGTCATAGTGGCAAATCTAATTAAATTTGCATACTTTCATATAAAGTATGTCGCCTTCTAAAAACATAAATCATTCATGAAGAACAACTTTTTATGCGGGCAAATATAATCGTTTATTATTGACAAAAATTTACATATAGTCTGATCGTTATACAATCTGATCTCAGAGTCTGGATAGCTTGGAGTAAACGAGTTAAACAATTGTTTTTTTGTTATGAAAAAATGTTTTCTATAGTTTTCATGTTTATTTTTCTGGAGCAATGTGGTGCAAATGTGGTTTTGAAATATCGCTGATACAATTAAAAAAGTTTAGTTTTTTTTATGAGACGAAATTATCTGAAGTTCTCAATATCAACATGACGAAAATCAAGCAATTTTAAAAGGCCGTTTCAGCCTCTATCTTATCAATTTTCACATCATTACAGGCAATGAGATAGATATTCATGCTCATGATCCTGAAACAGCTGATTAATCCAGCAAATATATTGCCAAAAGTGAAGCAAGATAAAAAAAACAACTCAAAGTTCTTCAAAAATCAAAGTCGCGTTAATATGTTTTCTGTGATGAAGTGGTGGATTTCAACTGTTCCAACTACTTATAAATTTCAACCTACCAAATTATGAACAAGAAATACTTGAGTATTATGAATCGGTTACGCAAAGACATAGTTCTAAAATCCCCCTAATTATGAAATGATAATGGAAGTTTTTGCGGTACGATAATGCACTACACCACTTGTTCGAGACTATTCGCCCAAGCATTCAAAACACATTATTCCACAGCCACCGTATCCGCCTGATTTAGCACCGTGTAACTTTTTTTTTTATTTGAACTGCTCCAAAAAGTCATCATATGTATATAGATGAATTGATCGAAAAGATAAAATCCAAAACTGCTGAAGATAGGAAAAACGTTGAAATAAGCGCGTTGTTTCGGAATGGAACTACTTTGAAGGAGATTAAATAAATTTGAAAGTAAAAATACAGATTCTAAGGATTTCCTATGAAAAATGCGAGATGATTAAGTCTTTGTTAGCAGCTAGTTAAAGCATTGGTGTCATTATATTCCGCACTTATATTTGAATTGAAATTCAGAATGCAAAGTAATTACGTTCTATTATTAAATAGTCATCGAGATAGAGCCAGTCTCTTTCGATCTAAAACTTGATTAAGGCGAAGAAAAGAAGGCATTAACAAGTACAAAAAGACGTTTTATGTTTATATATCAGACGATCAAATGAAAGAAAAGTCTTATGCAGGAACTTGACACATGGAATTTAGATGTTTCCTTCATAAGTGTTATTTCTTTTACGAATTGCAATTTTATGCGTTCTGAACTCAGTCTACGTGTATATATTCATTTTTGTAAAGTAATTTGTTTCTCGGCCAAGGTTACTTTATTTATGCATAGAGCGCCGTTATGGTGTTGTGTAAAATAAATATTATATGGCTTGGTCCATTACGTAAACATTATATTTGTTTAGAAGTAGGTTAGAATGTATATATCAATTACTTTTTTATATCAAGCTAAAAGGGAAAGGGAAGAAATTTGCTAGTAAATTATTTTTTCTATGGTCTTATGAGTGTCATATTTCCGGAAAAAACGTGAAATAATTACTTTTATGGTCCAAAAAATGCATACAATTTGATGGAGATATACTTAGTAATGAATGCTTACATTTCGTTACAAAACAAAGATTTACCTTCAACAGAAAGTACGTACGATTATAAAAGAATACTATGGAATTCGGAACATTAAAATACCATAGCAGAAAGTAACTGCAAACAAATTCGAAATTTCATGGAAATTAGCAAATGTAGTAAAATCAGAAGGCTTAAAATGTTACAAAAGTCTAATTAAAGCAAGTATATTTTATGGCATGAAAAAATTTAAAGAAAATCAATAAATTCAACAATGTACGAGCTACCGTCAAAAATTACCAATAGATCACGTGCTTGAACGGACCCGGTTACAATTTAACGCTGCTACAAAGAGTCGTGTATACCTTTTGTGAGTCAGTATGTCAAACTGCGTCATTGTAAAAACTGGAAACGTTCTTCGTTGGAAAATAGTTATTCTGTATGTCATTTTTTAATGGCTGATTTGCAGAAAAAAGTGTATTTTATCAAGTTGTTATAAAATGGATAAGACTGTCGCAGAAATATACAATATGTTAAAAAAAGAAGCAGCATTTAAGGTTGATGCTATGACTGGTTTAAACATTTTAAAAAATGGCCGAACATCAGTTGATGACGATGAAGGTTCCGAACTACCATCAACTGACATTACACCAGAATATGTCGTTGCTGTTGTGAATGCAGTTGTGGATAATTGTAAACAGACCATTCAAGACATCTGTAACATCTTATTTTATTATGGTACATATCAGCAGATTTTATCAGAAGAATTGAACATGAGAAGGATAGCAGCAAAGTTCGTATGACGACTGTTAAACGATGAACAGAAACATGCATGGATGTTTGTACAGAATTGAAAGAACACCATATTCTACGGACTTAACTCTTCGAGATCTTTGCCTCTTTTGCAAGAATAATAATTAAGTTGAAAGAACGGATAAACAAAATCGTAGCTGAATCGCAAACGGTGGTGCAGAAAATATTCTTGCGAAATTAAGCGTAAAAGAAAAATTTAACCATTCGCTGTTTTAAAAAGGATGACGATCTTGTAGATCAAAATCATTTTGGGCTATTTTGAACAACAACCACATTATTGAATGGTTGAAAATTCAATACTAAAAGAAATAAATGATTAACAGCACGCGAGATTACAAAGGAATTCGATCTCATTCGAAATAAAAAAAAGTATCTGTCAGTGCAGTGAAAGTGTTCTTTAAACGAAATAAATTTTTACAACCACATTGCAACCAAAAACACACAATTTCGTTGAAACAGGGAAACATTTTCTGTAGTAGTGTGATGAACAGTGAAACAATAAGCAAATATAATATGAACAGGTTTAAACTAATTTCTAATTTTTGCTAAAAGATCAGGGCATTCGTGAGACGTTCAAAAAAGGAAAAAATGCATTACAGCAGCTTTAAAACCTGACGATATGTCTGTTCTTATATAAAATTGCTTTTCCTTGACTGAAAAAAAGGTTTAATAAAAATTGAGAAGATAATGAAAATTTAAAGCAGAATTCTTTACTAACCAGACTGTAGGAAGGAGGAAAGAGGTACACGGAGTTTTTATGTGCGAGTTTTGCCGTAATCCAGGTACGACACTGTGATTAATTATTTGCTGATGATGACAACTTAGTTGTCTGAATACATATACAAAGTACAAACATTGATGAGAAAAGGGGTTTTATTAATCTTTTTTAATTAATGTATTCCATTATTATATTCCGTTATTGATATGTATTCATGCGTAATATGTTTCAACACACACATTATTCTGCAAAAATTATCTAAGACAGGCCCAAAATAAAAGACAACTGAAAATATTGTTGTAGTAGCCATTGCAAAGCCCGGATGTTAATTCGATCGAACTCAAATCAGTTTGCAAAGAACTTTTAACTTTAAATATATATATATATATATTTCCATAGAACTTTAGCGTTAAAAATAATTTGAATGAAAAATTTCCAAATGGCACCTAACAGAGCACGATAAGCTGCTAAATATTGGGGAATATTTGTGGTTTCATGGCAGTCAACTATAAGTGACGCTTTGCAAATGAAACAAGTTTCTTCTTATCCAGTCGCAAAAGGATTGGATTCATTTAGTAGACAACATAAAACTAAAAAACTTTAATTAATCTATTATTTGGGAGATGTACCGTTACCAACAATGAAGTCAATGTGTATGTACGCACTATTGAATAAAGAAAGCCAAATATATAGTAATTCAAAATAGAATACAATGCATTATACCGTTTTCCTCATCCTATCACTATGTTATCCAGAAGAAATTTCTATCAAATGATCAAGGAGGGAATAAAAATTATCTTATAACTATTATAAATCGTTTACGTGAAGCTATTCGGCAAAAGATTTGATTTGGTGAAAAACCTAATCAGATATTTGTATCTGGTTGTTTTTGACCAAATCAAATCTTTATTATTCATTTTAATTATAATTTTAATTCAACTAGTGCCATAAGCGTCAATGTTTCGAAGAAAAGAGAATTAGTTGTATCTAACAAATGTAATGGAATCGATGATTATTTTCCAAAGACTAAATAAATTTAGTTTAATAAATTAATGATATGCCGTTTATTTAACTATTGTGTCTGCTTGTTTAATATAGATGCTTTTTATCATAAATAATCATTTTCGATTTAGTTGATTTGAATCAAACTACACTTACAATACAGTTCAGTTAAATACGAAAATTTCTAAAGAAGGTCGAAAAATGGTTTTTATAATTAAAGAAACTTCTTACAAAAGCTTTACTGCAAATTTATATACATTATGAAAGAATTTCCATTAACGATTATTTAATGATTGCAATTAATCGTAACGAATATGATCGGTAATCTTATTTCTTCTGTTTTGATGCTTTTCTAGCTAAAGGCATCGTATCTTACATAACCTTCGCAATCAACTGAAATAAAAAAATTTCTTAATATACATAAGTACATAGGGTGTTTTGAAATTTTATACCATGAAAGGAATAATTTGTTTCAAACAATGGATTAATATGAAGTATTTCAAGATTTAAATATCAAAGAGCAGCAATATTCTATTAATATTATCAAATTATCAAACTAAAAATATAACGAGAAAAATTAGAGTGCACGCTAAGACAAAATCTAGTTTGACAAGAAATGATTTTCAAGAAAATAAAAAAGGAACAGGTGTGTGGTGTATGTTTAATATGATCTTCAATACAAGACTTCACACATATCCACGAAATCTTACGGGCTACATACATACATATGTATGTGTAACCAATACTTCACATTTGTCCTTGAATGAGTTTTTTTATATGTAGAGATTCGTATAGAAGAACAAGAAATAAACTAGCTTATGTCTCCTGTTAAGTCAGGTAATAAATTCAATTACGAGTATTGACAAGAAAAAAACGTTATTGAATAAGCAACGCGCAAATATGCATTAAATTTCATCTTTGTAGAGTTATATTTAGTTGAACGCAATTGATATTCATCTCAACAAATCGACAAAAAAAAGCTACACGCACCAGCTATCAAGTATCATGAAAAACTGTACGATTTAAATTCTAAACTTGAGAACACGTCAATAAAGATATGTTTTCTTCAGTTATTCAATAACTATATCAATGTTAATATATTAATTGGGAAATTTAAATCGAAAACAGCATTTAATGACAAAAGCAGACATTTTGCATCTAAACAGACATGTGGAATCCAACCAACACCCTTCTATGGGACAGCTGTCTCCACTAGGGCTAGCGAAACCAACAAACCTATACATTCCACCCTCATTTTAACATATGTTTTCGAGAAAAAGAAACTTATCATTACCTACTAAAACACATTCTTAACATTTCAAAACTTCCTTAAACTCATTGTTTCATTGTTGAAAACAAAGAGTATTAAGTAGGTTCATCTTGCTCAAGAACCGTTTGTAACTTAAATGTTAACAAACCCGCTAAAATACAGATTTTTTTGCAGGCCGACAGGAATGGATGAACTATTTGACAAAAAAACAACTTCCCAGGTAGTTTATAAAATAAAAACCGGCGCGCGATTAATACAAATAAAAATGTTTTTTTCTTAGAAACTAGTAAGTGTAAAAAACCAATTTTATTAATTTCCTATGAATTATAAGATAAAGAACAAATTATAATTTATGATTTATGGAAATACTCACCTAAACTGCTAAAATTCCTTAAAAACTACACACAAAACGTAACTACACAAAGCCGGCGCAATATTCAGTTCAACTTTAGATTGACTGAAACGCGCATAATCCTTAACAAAGATGGCGGCTGGAGGGGCTGCTGCAAAATACACTAAAATCATTGGTTTATTTGATTTAGGACGCTTCAGGTTAACCAACTTGAATTTTGGAACTCAAAATCTTCTACAAGGGTGTGGTATTGCTTTATTTGATATTTAAATTATTGCTTTAGGACAAATATTGCTTGATTCTTACTATACAGTTTTTGTCATTAATAAAATTCCATTAAAATGCGTTTGAAAAAATAATTCATGATATTTTTACATTCATGTCAAAATAGGCGATTCAAATAAGTACCCTTTTTTAAATTTTATTAATTCATTCAATTCTTATCAATTCTGGCTCTTAATCAGATATTACTTAATCCTTAATATGAATCATAAATTAAAACGTATTATTTTGATAGTAGTATTTGAATTCATGTATCACCTGACAGTGATATGTTTTAACGATTGAGATATCTATTTTATCTACACTACGGAGTACTCGAGTTGTCAAATGCAAAATATAAATATATAGGTTCAGACATGATTTTATAGTTTCTTTAATGTGTATTACTAGATGAATGAATGTTTCTTTGATAGAAAATTAAGTTAAAAATAAGAAAAAAATATGAAAATAATTGAATATTTGAAGAGCGATGACCTGGTAGCAGATGTTCAAAGTTATTTTGGTGTACAATTAATCCATTTAAAAAAGCAATCAAATAAAACAGTAAATAATAAATTACATGAACCGGAATATATAGTTACTAATAAGTTTTGGTATTATTTATTTACATTTGGCACGGAATTAGGTGATGAATTATTTTATTCAATGTTCATACCATTTTGGTTTTGGAATGTTGATGGTGCTGTTGGTAGAAGAGTTATATTGGTGTGGGCTATAGTTATGTGTATAGGTATGTAATGAAACAATTCATTCTGAAAATATTATATTACTTAATTCAACGCTATAGGTCAAGCTGTTAAAGACATGATCAAATGGCCTAGGCCTGGATATCCTTCTGTTAAACTACAGAAAAAATGGGTTTTAGAATATGGCATGCCATCTACACATGCCATGGTAGGTGTCTCCATCCCATTTTCAGTACTTTTATTTACATTAAACCGATATCAATATAATATTGTCACTGGTATAGTAACTGCATTTTTATGGTGTTCGTTAATTTGTGTAAGCAGAGTATATTTGGGAATGCATTCCATTTTGGTAGGGTTTTTTTTAGTATTATACATGTTTTGTATAAATACATTATAAATATGTTTTTAGGATATAATTGCTGGTTTGTTATTATCAATTGTATTAATGTTCCCATTGGTACCTTTAGTAGATCAAATGGATAATTATTTTTTAACGAACCCTACAGGTCCTTTATTATGTTCAGTTCTCTCAGTTCTTGTTATCATATATTATCCAAATAGTGATAAATGGACACCAACACGGTATGTTTTCAAGTATGTCCACATAAATTTATATTTTTTGCAAATCTTTATTTCAGAGGTGATACTACAATGATCGTCAGTGTTTGTGTTGGAGTACAAGTAGGTGCGTGGTTGAATTACCAGACTGGTGTAATGTCTACATCTGAATTATCACCACCTTATGCAATTATGTGGCCTTCATTTGTAATGATAGGTCGTATAATTTTACGAACTATTCTTGGATTTACAATCGTATTTGCCTCAAAAATATTAGCTAAGAAGGTTTTTTATAATATAATTTCTGCTATTATCAGGGTTGATCCTGATGTGATAAGGAACTCAGAAAACACTCTGCAAAATAGACATAAGGCAATCGTCGAATTAGGATGTAAATATCTCACATGCTCTGCAATAGGTTTCAATATTCTGTATACAATTCCTATATTATTTAGATTGATCGGTATTGAAAGACCAACATTTTATACAGAGATTTGATAATAAATTTTAAAAAGATATAGGTTGTGATATATGTAGAATAATTTTGTTCTTACACTTCAAGGTAGATATTTATGTAATATTTAGATTTTTATATCTGGATTTGTATAGGCAAGTATTTCAAAAGTATGTAATAGTTTTTATGTATTTATAAGCTGATTTTGTTTACATATTGTTCCAGTAAATGCTATTATTACATATGTATATGATACATACTTTTGAAAAATGGCAGTATATTTGTGGTAAGTTTTTTCACATTTATTCTTTGTTGATTCAGGAATAATAAAACATAATTTATTCAAAGTGTTCACCTTTTGGTTTTACACAGGCAGTTCAGTCACTTATTTAATGCAGTACATACCTCTTTACTTCAATGACTCAATATTTATGTTATATTGAGCAAGCCGTATCCCCTAAAATTTATCACATTTTGTAATCTAGTAAATTAAGATCGCGAGAAGGCCAATCATGAACAGTAATGAAATATGTTATGTTGCACCTCAGCCAATTCAACTACAGGTGCAGAATTCTAGAATGTCCAAGGCTAGTTGTTATAAACTAGTTGTCTTTCTTTACGACGCCTTCCAGTCCGGATATATTAAAGGCGAGGTTTTAACTCCTTTTTCACAAAAGTGAAGACCTGGAACTTCATCGTAATTAATTCCTGACTAACCATTACGGACGTGGAGCGGTGAAACTTTGATACGCTTTCTAAATCTTCTTTGGATAACTAGGTGTACACTGTTTCGTTTCGTTTGTTAAAAGTTTCTTCCATAGTAAAAAGCTTTATCAATTAAAAAATTTGACTACGTATTCCTTTAACAGTTTTAATTCTCCTTATTTACAGCTTCCATCGGTAAGTGTTCAATACACCTCTTCTAAGAACTTAATACGAGGTTTTCTTTTACAATACAGAACATGAAATTCCGTGTTATGCTAATTTCCAGCAACATGATCTTTTTTCCTATTTTCAAAGCGAATTTTTCTTATTTTAAAATAAGATTTGAGTCACCTCAAATAATTTTATAACTGATATACTATCGTACTGTTCATTCCAATCTCTAACGCTTTCTGTTTGCTTAATCATCTCAGTCCCTAATTAAATAATTATTATTTTGTACTATTATACACCATAACAGCACAAAGCGTAAACGCAAGAAAGTGCATAGTATTAGTATGGTTGCTTCATTTGTTATGACAGTATTTATGGGAGCACTAAGTAGAATGTTTATAAATACATTTCCATTTAATCGACTGGCTATGTAAAGGAAATTTTTAACGTGATTAAAAAGTAATATTTCCTATTTTTCATAATTTTTCTTATAAATTTATTTTTTTCTTTTTTAATTTTGTATTGAGAAGATTCTTAATAACTTCATACTTTATTATTTCTTTGAATTTGAAATTATATTCTTCATCTGTATATTGCCTTGACTAATTTTTTTCATGTTTTATTAAAAATGACAAAAACTTAACACGAGATGGCAGTTTTTCATTTTTAATTTTTTCTGTTAAAAAAATATCATTTTAGCATTTAAATTTGAAGTGTAAGCAACATATAGAGCAATAAAAATATACATAATTACTTAAAAAGATGCACTTTTTAATAGTTTTAGTATAGAAATAGGCAAATTACATTCATTTTAACCGAAATAATCGTACATCGTCATTATATACAGTAAAGATTTTTAACTTATCACGAACGAACATAAGTAATTATCCTTAGTTTATAAGCAAAATGTGTTCCTTAGATAAATAGGTATACAGGCTGTTCTTTAATATATTGAGAAAATTTTGTGAATAGATTATATATTATAGCTCGAAGTGCAAATAAGCGTTTATATGAACACGTTTTCATAAATGGTTCTGCATAAAGCAAAATAGTGCTTCAAATAAATGAAAGGAAATAGAAAAGTAATTACCTAGCTTTTAATTTTTATTTTATACTTAAATTCACTAAAAATATTGAAATAATTATATATAAAACTATAAAAATTTTCTTCTCTGTGCATGTTGAACGTCAAACTGCTCCTTATGAGCACGTGGAACCGCATTTTTTAAATTGTAAAATAACAATCCTATAATCAAAACGTTCCAGTGACTTCTGTATGTAATAACTCAAATTCAGTCAATATCGGCGCAAATTCTGAAAATACCATGTGAGAACAAAATATCAGTAGAATGTTAAATGGAATGTCGCATATATAGAAGTCCAGATCCCAGTATACATATTCTAGAAGGTTAATCTAATCACCCGAAGTATCGAATATTGATAGCATTTTTTGAAAACTCTAGAATCTCTTGGTATGTTACAAAATGTGTTCTTAGTGCTACAATAAGTATTTTGAATGCATTCTGGAAGGATCGTGCTAGTCTAGTCGGTAGGTGACTAGGGTATACCTCCGAAGGTCCTGCAGGATTCGAGTCATGAATCGTTCCGAACGTTGATGGCATTATTAAAACTCCAAAACGATTCTACTGCAAAATGTTTTCTCTAGAGATAATTTAGGTTAATAATAAACGGTTGATACGTATTGCCAACCACGTTACTATCCTAGCGCACCGTACGACTCTAGTCGTAATGGTTATAAACTTATATGCATTCAAGGCCTGTTTACAAGGTAAGACATATACTAAAAGTTGCGAAAATGTTAAGGATTGAAGTTACATATAAGCTATAATTAGTTATGAATTTTAAACTGGGACAATCTAGCACTTTCTTCCTTTCTCTCTTGTTAAATCGGTCCATAGTTATATTACCGGTGTGTTTCTCCTATGATAGATAGTGTTGTTCACTCATAAACGTCCCCAACTATGCAGCAAAGAACACTTAATATAGTTTGAAATAAAAGAATAAATATGGTAGTAAAGATAGCAAGAACATAAATCAGTTTAACACTTCAGCTTAAGCGGCTAATCTAGGTCTGCAGACTAAATGCGGTTCTGACAGATACAACTCTGTATTGAGTTTTATACTAATATTATTAAACTTAAATCACCTGTATATGTATTTCCTAAGGCTTTGGTTTGAGGCCTGATAATATAGGAATGAAGAGCACATAGCCAGAAAAAGTATAAAAAATAATTTTCTGGACTACCTATTTATGTATAAAAGAAATTTCAGATTACAAAAGGTAATATAGTCGGTACTTTTTCAAAACTTCTTGAAGATGCATTTGGATTTAATTTCACTATGTTGCAGGACATGTATATCATCGTCCCTAATCAATATAAACATATATGATTAATACACTTCATATTATTAGTAATTAATTTTACATCACTAATAAAGTATTGTAGAGATAAGTATATCGTCGATATTGACATTACTGTGTGCGTTTCTACTTATCTAATAACATGCCTTGGCATAACCCTTTTTTGATTTCTTAAAATTAAATTCTAATCTTTTTAATGAACTTCTTTAGTGAGACGTTATACATATGTACAATTCAGTGTACTACCTGTTTTATTATATAAGTTGTTTTATTGATACCTAAAAATGCCAAAAAATTTTTATCTTTTCCCTCAAGATATAATTGTAATTCTCTTAATGAAGTTATTATCTTACAAATATCGAAGTTCAAATGTTACACATTTTTTTCCAAAATGAATCACTTGATCGTACAAGTGATTTCTCGATAACTAAATGCGTTTATTTAGATTTAATCTATTAAAACGAAACACATATCTTATCTAAAACGATTCTCTTAGAAACACGAAGCCAAAGTCTACTAAATCGCCTGAACATGCTTATTCCGATGGTTGTTATTAAAAGATTATATCAATGCTTTACTTTCTGTTTAATTGTAATATTATTTTTATTAAACATGTGCCATAATAATGTATATAATTTGTATTTTAATACATTTGTCTTCCAAAAAAAATATTGTTTGATGTCGTGTAATGCGTAATTATTTTGCTATATTGCTTTACGTTATAATTTATTGAAATATTTATGGAAAATAAACATATTTTCTTCTAGTTCAGTTAAGAAAAATGCCTTTTTATTCATTTTGTGTTTTTTTATCCCATCCAATTAACATTCTTTTCCCATTCAATTCATATACTTTTAAATTAAAATCAATGAAAAGAAATATGGCAAGTAATACCGCTGTACTGTGGGTTGTTGAAGCCTGCATACCAAGCGATACGAAATCTAGATATTCTCAATTAATTTATATTTTATTCGTGTGCAGTGATCGAATTTTACGTAGCATCTATAGGGATATTTTTAATGATCGACATGATCATTTACTACTATTCTTAGGTTGTACATCAATATTTACTTCCACTTTTCAGTATAAAATTAATATTATACAAAAATAATGTCATTTTTCTATCTGTGCTTATGTTGTCAATTTTATACACCAGTTTTTTCCAAAGTCTATTTTATTCAATTGTTTACTTTATGGTTAGAACACAAATTTTATTATATGACCATAATTAAACAGTACTCCTATACATCTGGAACATCCTCCTCCTGATAGGATAATTTTGGCCGACAAGTAAGGAAGAAATACTCAGTGCGCTCTGCGTTGCAACGAACTCCACTGACTCTGGAACACAAACATACACATTACGATTGGCGCGCTATGCAAGGTATTGAATTGATATGCACCTTGTTCTCTGACGATTTCTGATGATGCAATATCATACGATGCACGTCTAATGTGTGTAGAGCAAACAATGACGGATCAACATTATATAGACGAAGTGCCACTTCCAGTAGTACTTCCCTACAATCGGCGATACGCACGTCAACGTAGGAGCACGCGGTACATGTAGGTAGTACGTACATTTGTGGAACATCGCCACATATGGTTGCTTCCCTTATTAGCTCCAGATCTCAATCTGACTAAACATGTCTGGAAAGAGGTCGAAAATGTTAGCAGTGACCTATTTATCAGGCTAATGTTGAAGAGCTATAGAGACTAGTCTCTCAACGCTCCACATAGCAGCCGATTGACTCCATGCCACGTCGTGTTGCTGCGATACTAGCAGCTCGAGGAGGATACTCTCGCTAATAGTGTTTCCCCATTTAATAAGCTGCGTCGCTCTCCTAATGAGTAAAAAAGCGAAATAGACTTACACCCTATAGATGTGCGCTTGATAGTAGGTACATAAAATATAATAAATAGTAAGTAGTAATTTATAAAACGTGATCAGACACACATCTTTACTGATGAGTATAAACGATACTACTTTGCAATTACTTCCATGTCAAATTTCATTGCACATTCACACTTTGTGGGCAAAGTACCTCTTAATTATAGATAATAGTGTAATCGCATTATTTAATTTAAAAAAAAAGTTAAATACATATTTTATAAGATATGAATTAGATATGCATTTTTTATAAATTAATAAAATATATAAGTTCTAATTTAGATGTACATTATGTATAAAGGGTACTAGGAAAATTTTGCAATATGACGCAACAATGAATCGTAGGAAGCTGCTTGTTGCAGCATGTTGAGACATATTCATACATGCATAGTAACCGCCGCGCCATGTCGATGGGCTCAGTTGTTCACTAGCAGTGAGAGTGTAAAGAGCTTACGATGGCATCATGGTCACGAAATGAGATAAAGGCAGTTTTGCGTTATAAATTCGTACGTGGTTTAAACATAGACCAGTGCTTCGAAGAAATGACTCTTGCACTAGGTGATGTTCGTTCAAATTGCACAACGATATTCAGATGGCATAGGAAAATTTAACGGCCACGAACGTGACGTTACTGTGACATCCGAGTGACCTACTAACAAATAGAGGGTACTTCAGGCCTAAATGCACCAGCAATTTGTTCAATTCTGCATGATCATTTGCACGTGAAGAAACTTTGTTCTCTCTGGGTACCGTATCGACTGATTGAAGAGCAGATGACACGACGTGTGACTTGGTGCTGGAAGATGCTAAAAAAATTTAATAAGGGACAATCTCGGTATGTGAACAACATCGTGACAGGTGACGAGACTTGGCTGTACTATTACGATGTGCCGACCAAAACTCAAAACAAAGTTTGGGTCTTTAATGATGAGGACACACTCGTAGTTGTCAAAAAATACCGATCTGTAAAGAAGAAAATGATAGCTGTATTTTTCAAATCGAGTGGAATTGTGGAACGCGTCGTTTTGGACGCATAGAAAACAGTCACAGCTAAGTGGAATACTGAATAGTCTTTATTTAGAAACGAAACTTAGATAATTAACAATAATTATCCTAGAACCCGGTGCTCCGCCTGTGGCACTACACCGGATGTAACCTAACCTTAATCTTTAGTTACTACAAAGCTAACTATCTATATCTAAACTAGTCTTATCTAGAGCTCTAAGTGGGGCCTAGCCCGCGTCCTGCTTAAATATTATTCACAATTCCGCTCGTATCCTGCGGAAGTAGTCCGCTACTTATAAATCTCATTCACTAAAATGTCCAATATTCTATCATACACATCTCTTCAGGTCGAGAGGCCGATGGATCGTTCTTCACCGTCGTCTTGTCTCTGCTCTACAGTCTTGGCATTCCTCTTCCCAGTGGAATACTGAATAGTGCCTGCCTAAAGTCATGGGATCTATGAGGAACCTGCGGTCAAAGTCAAGAAAGGACACCTGGTTCCTCCATCACGATAATGCTCCAGTTCACCACGCCTAAGCCTGCACCGAATATTTGACCACGACAGGATTGAAACTTCTCGAGCACCCTCCCTACAGTTCAGATCTTGCTCCCTGCGACTTTGCACTGTTCCCGCATGTGAAAATGAAGCTAAAAGGGAGGCGGTTTTCCAGTGACGAGGACCTTCTGCAGGCTTGGGGCAACGAGCGTGCTTTACTCCCTAATGAAACTTGGCAGAACTGGTTTAAAGATTGGTTTCGGAGAATGGAGAGGTGTATTGAGTGTATAGGAAAGTACTTTGAAAAAATTGAATAAACAAAGCTGTATTACAAAACTTTCCTAGTACCCTTTGTAGGTACAGATTTCAATATAAATGTATTTTTGATTATTTGGTTTACCTTTACTCTATTTTACTTCATCAAAAATTTAAACGTGTTTATTTACGGTCAGTTTTATGAATTTTTACATTACAAACACATTTAAGATAACTTATAAATACGGGGTAATAAAGTTCACAAAACCGATACTGATTTCCAAAAAAAAAAAACAACAAAGTGATGTAGATATGCATATAAATATGTAAGTGAGGGAATAATTACGTACAGTCTTTGTTCAAGTTATGAATCATAAGCCACGATTCATAATTGGTTGATAATTTTACATTATTCGGTACTCATTGAAAGGATGTTTCAAATAAATATAACACAGTTATAAAATAGAAGAACAAAGTGAAATTTAAAAAAGATTTATTGCATTGATATCTACTATGCTAACTCTTTTTCTTGAAAAAAAGAAATAGTTTTTCAATTTTGCTAGATAAAAAAGCAACTTTATGTGAAATCGTTTTTCTCATAACGAACTGTTTATATATCTGTTCAACACATACGTATCTATCCAATCATCAAATATACAACATAGATAAAAAATATCGTACGACCTAAGAAAAGTAGTATAAGATTCATTAAAAATGTCCCAGTATAACCTGCGTCTACATTTTTGTGTTGGACGATGTATGCCTAACAATTCTTATTTATTTTAACCCTTTCGACCCCTACGTTGCTTATAAGCAACTTCGAACTTCATCGCCGTTTTAATCAAAAAGTTCGTTACGAATTTGTCAAAGCACGCATAGACTTGGTTGGTTGTAATTCTTAGAATTGAAAAACAGCAAAAAAACAGCATCAGCGCCGCGATTAACATAATTGTGATACATTAGTCAGTGTGTAGTCTGAAGGGAAGCAGGTGTTGAAATTTTGGTGCAAAAAGTAAAAAATTATTAAAAATTCTTAGAAAGCATAATTTTAAAAAATTTAAACGCAGTTTGAAAAAAATGAAATATATTTCTAAAAAAGAAAGAAATAGGAAAAGTGTTACCATTAAAGAATAATATTTTTTGTTTATTGAAGTTGCTTATAAGCAACTTTGGGCAACGGTGGTTCAAAAAGTGTGTGAAAATGAGTAAACGACGCAAGGGACTTTGTGAACAAGACATAGAAGCCGTTTTGGAGTTTGATTGGGACGAGTCTTCTGATGAGGAGTGCGAAGATGATGAGGCAGAGTTTTTGGACCAGGGCTTAAAAAAAATTTTGGAGAAAGGTGAGAAAATAGAGATAAGCTTATTAGAAAGTATCGCTGTTGAAGAAAATGCTGAAGAGGGCACGGAGTGTTCGGATAGTCATGTTGTGGAGAAAATTGATCTGTCTACTTTACGGTGGAGAAAAAAACCATTTGATGGAAAGGATGTAGAGTGAGAAATTTTGCCTTCGGAAGAGGTTGATATGGTAAATAGCCCAATACAGTACTTCAGCTCGTTTTTTGACAACGCGCTAATTGAATTGGTTGTAAAAGAGACCAACTTGTATGCTCTCCAAGAGTCAGGAACTGAACTTAAATGCTCCAGGGAAGACATTAAACGGTATTTTGTTGTATTTGGGAGTGATCAAGCTTCCGAACTTCAAGATGGCTTGGTCCCAAAAGCTGAAGTTAACGGCAGTAACCGATGCAATGCCACGCGATAGATTCGAAAAAATAAAAAAATTTCTTCATTTCGCTGACAAATCGAAGCAACCGAAGAAAGGCGATATCACTTATGACAAACTGCATAAAATACGTCCAATTTTATCCCTGCTAAAGGATAAATTTAATAATATTCCACAAGACGAACACCAAAGTATTGATGAGCAAGTAATAGCTTATAAAGGTAACTTAAAATTTTTAGGTTATCAAAAAATAAAAATACTGTTTTACTCCTTATACTTAAAATTTTCAGGAAGATCAGCTTTCAAACAATATAACCCCGCTAAGCCCCACAAATGGGGAATGGAAATGTTCACGCGAGCAAGCTCATCTGGAGTTATATACGACTTCGCTCTCTATGTTGGTGATGGAACTTGTCCTTCATATGGGCTTGGTATATCATCTGACATAGTTTTGTATTTGGCTTCTTCCGTTCCGAAATTTAAAAAATACAAGCTATACTTTGACAACTGGTTTACTTCTGTCAGTATTCTGGTAGCCTTGAAAGAAATGGGTATATTTTGTATCGGTACTGTAAGGAAAAACCGAATGGGCAACTGCGAATTACAGTCCGAATCAGAGTTGAAAAAACTTGGCAGAGGGTGCTACGACATGAAGCATGAAGTCAACCATGGACTTGCTACAGTTCGTTGGTTTGATAACAAAGCGGTGCAGTTTCTTTCCACATACATTGGAGATGAGCCAGTTGGGACATGCAACCGTTGGAGCGCAAAAGAAAAACGGGATGTTGAAATTGCTAGACCAGCAATTGTTGCAGAATACAATAAGCACATGGGAGGAGTTGATCTTTCTAACATGCTAATGGAGCTGTATAAAGTTAACCATCGCTCGGCCAAATGGTACATGCGTATACTGTACTGGGCATTAGGTACAACTGTGAACAATTCGTGGCTTTTGTACCGAAAGCACCTCAAAATGGTCGACCCGAATTCAAAGCATATGCCTTTGATAAAATCTCAAATGGACATTGCGAATGAGCTACTGAATGCTACGAAATGTTCCCGGTATGCCGTGCAACAAACAATAAAAAGAATGACTGAAACCGGCAGTGTAAGTAATAGACCAAAGAGTAGACCTCCAAAAAGGTCAGTAAAGGTGATGCACAGTTTTTAAAAGTTAGTTCCTTAAGAAATCGTAAGAAAGTTAGCGCAGAACTAGCTCAAGATCTTGCGCGAACATCTAGTACTTCGGTACATGCTTCAACAATAAGGCGATACTTGCTCAGGTCAGGCTTGACGGGATGCGTGGCCGTGGGAAAACCTTTACTGCAATGAGATAATAGAGGGAAACGATTAAAATATGCCAGAGACCACGAAACTTGGGGATATAATGAATGGCGATAAGTACTATGCGATCAGACGTCAGTATGTTAGACGACGCCCTGGCGAATCGTTATTGGAACCATGTTTACACACTACCATAAAGCGTGGAGGAGGCAATATCTAAGTTTGGGGTTGTATTTCGGCAGCAAGTGTGGGTGAAATTGTAAAAATAGAGGGTAAATTAACTGGTGAAAAATACGGAACACTATTAGAAGAACATGCTGTACTATCAGGGCAGAGACTTATTGACAATAATTTCATTCTACAGCAAGATATTGATCCCAAGCATACCTCAAAATTTGTAAAAACTTATTTAACATATTATTGAGCATGTGTGGGATTATCTTGTCAGAAAAAAGTGTGTTAGGGGGCCGAAGAACAAAAATGAACTGTGGAACATACTACAGGAAGAGTGGTATGATATTCCTGAAAATTTCATTAATCCATTAATGGAAAGCCTACCAAGAAGAATGCAGGATACCATAAAAAATAAAGGTGGTCATACAAAATATTGAAAATTAAGTTGTTTATGTTTAAATATCTATATGTGTTAGTTTTTATACATTAAAAAAAATTTCAACTTGTGTAAGATTATTATTTATCCTTTTATAATAGTTTTTTGTAAAATTCAAGAAGGTGCTTCTTCCTTTTGCACAGTACTGTATATATATATTTACAGTAAGAAAGGAATTAAGAGTTAGTGAATAGTCGATGAATTTTACCCATCCAATTTTTGAGCAGTGCATTATCAATTGTCATGAATCTTGATGAACAATTGTATTTTCTAAATGCAAAAATAAGGTTCAATTTAGTATTGCATTAACTAAATCAACAATTAGATAACAGTTTGAAAAGTATTGATCTTTGTAGTTCTTATATGGTTTTCAGTCTCTGACTGTGGTTTTTGGATAGACTACTGACATTTTACACATTCATCAATAAATTTACTAATTGGTCTAGTTATGGCAGATCTGTATAGTGTTTGAAATGTGCTTTTGATTGCTCCGTGGTTCATAATTAATAATGTACCATATGTTTGTGCCAACTTATATATAAAAATATAAGATCGTTGGCCTTGTTCATCAGATATGTGCCCAATAAACTTAATTCAGCATTACATAAAAGTACACTCAAGTTCATCTGAGAATACTATACCCTTTCATTCTAGGACCCAGGTTTTTCCTGATCCCATATCTTGTTCTGTTAACTTGAGTTGGTGACAACTATAATAAAAAAATGTGTTGCACGAACCTCTTGCAATAAAGTATATTAAATGCTGCTTATCGAGAGTTGAGTACCTAGTGCATTCCTATAGTCTACCCAAAAAGCAGTGATATGGTGGTACAGTTTTCCAATGCACGAAACCACTACTTGCTTGCCAACCTATAAACGTCGTAATGGCCAGCTTTGGCAATTCATCCTTCCATATCCTTGTACTGTGACTACACTTAAATTCAGGCACCTTTTCACAGAGCAGTCGTAATACCTTGTCTGCATGGTACTATTTCATGTATTTTATAGCGTCATCTTAGAAGTGCAGTGATTTTGATTCAAAAAAGAAGCAACAATCCGCAAAATTTTCCTTTTCATTTATTAAATTGCTCATCTGTAAACGTTACGACACTAGCGAACACATTAATTTGGTGACTTCCAATTAACATAAAATTAGCTGGAAGTACAATTATTAAAAATAAAATCAGTTTCTCAAAAACAAATATTTGAAACTTCTTAGGTTAAAAATAAATTTTTATAATTCTCTTGAAATACGTGGACCTGGAAGGTGGTACCATCTAGCGTCGTTTTAAACAAGTTATGGGATTATGTACATTGCAACAGATTTTTTTCATTTTGCCAATAATTTTAGGAAAAAAAATAAGTGAATGATATTAAAACATAAAAAAAATATCACAAAGAATATGAAGAAACATTTTATTATAAAAAAACATATGTAGAAATTAAAACTAAAAATCACAAAAAGTATTCTTTCTTTTTTGTTAAATGTTAGTCTGGATAAACATTTCCACTGTGAGTATCTGCAAAAGAAGGTGTAAGTACTATTTAAAAACAACAGAATCATTTATCTTACTTTGGTAACGTTATTAAAGAAACTTCTTACTGTATCAGAACACACAATAACAGGTATGAAAATATCAAGTAAATATTTTTTGGCCTTTGATTCTACAATTATTCTGTCTTCCCCAACATCCAAAGTTACTTCCTTCGACGATATCTAAAAAAATTAAATCACACTGTAAGTTAATAAATAACGCTACATTAATTCAAAAGAATAGAACGTGTTTCACGTCCGAATGCAAGTATGGGCTTTTTTATAGAAATGTAATATCACTACTTTTTTTATAACTAAGACTTGTACCAAATTATCTATATAACCATAGTTTGCCTTCCGCTTTACTTTATGATTTACACAAAATTGATACACTATAAAAATTAACTGCGGATTTAATAAATACGGTTTAGATAACGTTATGTTAAAAAAGGACTAATTTTCGAACCTTTATGTATTCGTTTGAATGTCATAAAAATGAAACAAGGATCACCTTTCATGAATAGGACAACAATTTATAAATACGGGGTACTAAATACGTAAAAATTTATCTCTTAAATATGCCGCTCATATATACCATCAAGTATACATCTTAAATATATAAAAAGTCAAAATATAGTACAGCAAGACCATCATATCCTTAGAAAAATCTGCGCACACTTTCGGTATTACTCGTACTCAGTCGCCAGTGTGTCGCTCGCTTCGGTGATTAGGTACATTCCCAACAGAAAGGCGCGGTTTTATTTTGTACTACGCGACGCCAAGAATAAAGGCTTCCCCAAACCAACGCGAAACATTCGCAGTCGCAGCGAAATTTTCGCGGCGATTGATTTCGCTTCACCTGCGACGCGGTGAATTCATTCCCACACCAACGCGTCAGTTTTTGAAGCAGTGCAAAAATGTCTTCCTCGGTTTTATTTTGCGTGGCGACAGCAACTAAAAACCGTGCACGCAGCGATTGCGATAAATTCGTTGCAGTTTGACGCGCTGCGGCGCGAATCTTTGCATCGATGTAGATAAGACCATTTAATTACATAGAAAATTTTTATTTATTAATATATTTATTAATATATGTATACTGGTCCAAATGGAATGTAAATTATTAATTAATGAGGCTGCTAAGTGTTATTTAATAGTGTTCTATTGAGGATGTACTATGAAAGTAAATCTTAATATGATTAGGTAGATAATGTAATTACAAAATTTTTTAATAATACCCAGTAATTAGAAGCAAATAGCTTTATTTCAAAATGATTACATAATTACATAATAAATTACATAATAAAACACATTCACAAAGCAATGATTACTAAGTTATTCTGAATCATCGCTGAAACCAAAATCACTGTCAGATGTATCAGCACCCACGTTTATAATTAGTGACTCCGTAAGAACATCCATAAAAACTTCATTTTGTTTATATTCATCTTCGACTCTCTTCACGTGAGTGCAAAGTTTGTTCCAGTCATTTACTGTAATGCTTTTAAATTTTTCTTCCGCTAGCCTTTTAGCGTCCTCTAATTTAAATGTGACATTTTGTGATGCCACAAAATTTTTCACAGTCGCCCAAATCATTTCGATTGGATTTAGTTCAGGGTGATACGGAGGCAATCGTAAAGTTGTATGACCGTGTGCCTCCAAAATTGCGTCTATTTTATATCGTAAGTGTTGTTGTTTATTATATTTTATTAACATATATAACTGGGCTTTGGTCATATCAGATGTACAGGCAATACCTTTTTCGGTCAACCAGTGTAACATTTTTTGCTTGTTTGCATTAGAATTAGGCGCTGGATTTATCTGAACATTGTGGTATGGAGCATTGTCAATAACTAGTACTGAATTTTTTGGTAAATTTGGTATTAGTTTTTCAACGAGCCATTTTTGGTAATTTTCGAAATTCATTTCGTGATGGTAATCACCGGATTTTGTTCCGGATTTAAAAAGTAACAAAGCGTTTTCTACAAATCCATGGTTCTCACCTCCAGCGTGCAACATAATTAAACGCTGGCCCTTGGAGATTGTCGAAAATAACCCATTTCTTGACTTGTCTGTCCAACTTTTCGATTTTGTATGGCCGCTATGAATATAGGATTCATCCATATAAATAGTTGGACGATTTTGCCGTCGATATACATCTATTTTTCGTAAAAAATTTGTACGAATGTTTCTGATATCTGGTTTTTCTTGTAATATCTTGCGATTGTTTTGTGTAGCACAGAATCTAAAACCAAGCTTCTTTATAATTTTTCTTAAGGATTCTCGGCCGCCCGGAAAATTTATATCTTCTTTAAGTTTTTGTAGTACATTTTTAATAGTAATCCGCTGATTATTTGTCTTGTGGAAATTATAAATAATATGTTTTATTTGGTATAGGTCAATGTCGTCTATTGAATCCATTACTAAACATTTCCTCGATCTTTTCTTTTTTGGCGATTTGAAAACTGGTAGTTGTTCTGTGTTCTCTTTCTCATTTCGTTCTGGTTCTGCTTGATATTCGTTCCCCTCTTTTAAAATATTATAGACAGAAGCTCTTGAAACACCAGTTGCTCTTGCTACGTATTCCTTTAATTCGCTTTTTGTACGATTTCTTATGTCTGTTTCGTTATCTGAAATTGTCTTTAAAAACTTAAAAACATTAAACACGACTTCACGGGTTTGTGAATGCAGTCCTTTTTCCACCTCCTAAGTTGGACATTATTAATTATAATAAATAAAACAAATAATAACCAATTATAATGCAAGACCTCAATTACTCACTTTGACTAACCGTAACTTAACAACTTAACCACGCAACGATCATAAGCACACTGAGGACACAAACAGCTTACCGATGACTCGGAGTGTACCACCCGGCACGCCTACGATGCGCAGTAGATTTTTGTCCAAGGATATGATGGTCGTGCTGTATGCCTATGGAACTGGCTTTCTTTGATACACTATTTAACTTTGAAAGAGGAAGTAAATATTGACGTACGACCAAAGGAAAGTAGTAATATATTAGTGTAGGTCGTGTCAATTATTCAAAATATTCCTGCACATTGTGTAATGGCAGAGAAATGATATGGATTTGCCCCATGACCTTGTGTTAGTATAGTAGGATACCTAAGTAATCGGCATACTTTACATGTACGTAGTAGCACCTCCTATATGTTATTTCCTTTCTTTTTGATTGCTTAACTTCTAAAACCGGTTGTGTATATATATATATATATATATACACAACCGGTTATATATATATATACACAAAACCGGTTATATATATATATATATATATATATATATATATATATATATATATATATATATATATTTCAAAATGAATAAAACTGGATACCCCGTAGTTATAAAATTCTTTACAAAAGATAATTTAGCAGCAATGGAACTTTATTTTAAGTTATGAAAGCTTATACATACATTCTCTCGGGGATCATCTATGTGAAACATGTATTCTATTTTAGAGGACTGAGTGAATTAATGTGCACAAAATTATTGAATTTATAGGCATTTTAGAAGATTGTGTAAGTTATATTTTACGTTTATAGCGTTTCATTAAAAGCAAAATTAAGTTTATGGATCGATTAATAATTGTGGAAGAGACATATCTGGGATATACGGGAATCAAAATGGTACTCAAAACAAGAGAAGAAGTGTTGGTTACTCAACAATTCAATTTTCCTAGCAAGGTAGGTTACAACATCGGTATTTCCGAAGTCTAGAGAATTTATTTATTATCTTTTGGAGATGTAAAACAATAACAGTAGAATATTGTTTCAACTCTTTAATACAAATTGACGAAAAAACTGTGAAAAAATGGTTGGTTTGAAAAAGAATAAAATTTAGACACATATTAGCATTTGTATGTAAACGTTGAGATCACAAGAGGGGGGGGGGGGGGAATTATTAAATCTTTTATTGTAAAAAATATATTTTAAATTAAACAATTTTATTTTGTTATTTTTAGCAACTTGTCAAAGAACACTCTTTCCGTGTTAATACATGTATGACCTGAATAGATTCTGAAACAGCAAAGATGTATTAGTGTAGCATTTCTTCATTAACAATTTCAACTTCATAAACAATATCTTAGTGTATGTTCCTATACACAAAAATCTCATGGATTGAAGTAAGGAGATCTTGAAAGTTGTACAACTGGTTCTGATCTGCCTATCCATCAGTTTGGGTGGTGAATTATCAAATACAGTATGAACAGGTAGAACGAAATGTATACGAACCATATGTTAGGAGGAATATTTTCTAATAGTTCTAAAAGTATATCTATGAGAAAATTTCTATAAACATCGCCCATAAATAGTACTGATAATACATAACGATAAAAAATTATTATTGATACCAGTCCATACTTTAATTTGAAATAGTTTGTTAGTAGCTAACAGGAATTCTAACATATAAGTTCTCATCTACTCTACTCTTCTGTAAATATTTGAAAAATAATTGTTGTCCACTCTATTCTTGTAGTGACATACATTGTGGATAGAAAACGTACTCCAAAAATAATATTTCAAATAGTGGAGACATGCTTATAATTTTTTTGCGACTTTTCGATTTAATACTGGCGTGACGATTTCATTTTTGAATTAAACGTATTAAAATATATAATTATTTTTAACTTAGGAAAGGTCGTAATATATAATTGTCTATGTTGTCCGTTCTGTATTGTAACTTGATTGTATACGCCGCTGATAATTACACAGAAATATGCCTATTCTTTCTTCCTTGACTATCCATAGATGTTAATTACGTTTATTTGACGACGAATCCGTCCGTAACAAGAAGTGCCCCATCAGTAAATAAGACACAGTTGATGAAACACTGGATTAATAATTTGCTAAATAAATTATTTGCAAAATTTTATTCTGGAAGATAGTAGTGTATAACTGTAGAAAAACCTTGCATGCGTTGCAAATTTTTTTTTTTTTTTTTTAAATGAAACACCGTTATTGGTGTTTCTTTGAATTACAATCTGATCATACCCTGATCAATGAGCAATTTGGTTGGCGTTGCAAATGATAAGAATAAAAAAGCGGACCACAAATATCCACTAAGAAGTCATGCGATCGATATTAAACATTATCACTAGTATTAACACTTGGATTTTCAAAAACAGCATCTGTAATAACCTCTCCCTATTTAAGTATGCAATTAACAAGTAGTCTGCATGCAAGTGAAGTTAAGTCTCAGCAAGTTGCTCAAACAATACTATAAACATTTTATGGTTTAGTTGCTGTCTATTTAGGGAAGATTCCTGATAGAGCCTTGTGCTTCACAACCATTGCTATTAACATCACTATATATGAAAGTCATGTCGGATATATGTTGACATGGTCTTCTTTCATATTTTAGTGTGGAGAATTCATTTTCAAAATCTGTCTCTTAACTTTAATTACACTTTGTATGCTATTGAAATATTTATCCAATTCGTTTTTCATCAAATAAAGAGAAAATTGTTGGGCAAAGGTATTTTTACATATTACTAAAACTACCTAGAGGGAAGATATGCTTTTCGCGTACTGGACTATGACAAATGTATTATTACTTTAACTGATAATCATGACATTAAGTATAAAAGTGAAAGAATAATGCAAATAGAAAATTTTAATTTGAAGATAAACTTTAAAAGTCAATATTCAAATTAAACCTCTCCTCTTTTTGTGAATATTTTTTCGTCAACGGAATTGCCTTTTTCTAAGTCCATTATTCCAGTTAGCTTCTAAACGTTTTTTTAGTAAAAAAATCTAAATCTTTGCATCGCGAATATTAAAAAGATCAATTTAATTAACAGTAGTTATTATTGTATCGATAGATGTCACTATACTTCGTACCATTAACATATAGACTAAACATTAGTGGTGTTACAAAACATTAACTGAAAAAGTCTGATGTACATATCCACATTAATTATTTTATTATTTATTTACATGTAATCAAAAGAATAACTTCAAATAGAGTTGTTATGAGCTATTCACGATAACAATCGTTTGTGAAAGGTTGCCAGATATATACTTCTAATATATAGGTTAGGTATCAGTTAATTATCAAATGCAGTAAGAGGACAAATAATAAACAAAACGGTATATGACCGATAAGATAATAATATATGTATTAGGTGTTTTAAGAAAGTAATATTTGTCATTCTGAAAGTTCTGTTGTCATCAACAGAACTTTCAGAATAACAAAAATTACTTTTTAAAGTGCCTAATACACAATATTTTCGGTGCAAATTAATGTGCACCGATACATTTCGTGAATACCGCATAACAATAATAAACTATAATATAACTTCAAAATCGCTAAAAACAAACTTACATAATGGCGCTACATGCAAAACTGTATCTGCATATAGTGCATATGTATGAACAAAGTTTCAACGTCGTAATGTTTATATCATTTTACCAACCAGAAAACGATCACATGCCGATTACGCGCTTTTTATTACTCTATATGTTCATGCTACAGCGCAGCGTTTCTCAACCTTTTTACACAGCTAACCAACAAATTTGTTTATACTGGTACAGCGATCAAAATATATATTTCGCGATCTAACAAAACGGAATTCTCTTTTTTAAATATTTCACCCGCAGAAGACAGATACAGATCGATATATAAAAATTTATTCCGAAATTATCTCTACAGACGATGCTGATAAACTTCAATGAAATTTCAATTTATTAGTTAAAAGTTAAACATTGTGAAATGCTGTGTTATTACCTTTTATCGATATTCTACACCATTCGAATCAATATATTATTTGAAAAACATGAGCGAAATAGAGGATTTGGGGGTGATATTTGACTCAAGTCTCATTTTTAGGCCACATATTACAAGTATTTGTTCTGAGGGTTTCAAATCACTGGAGTTTGTTATGCGCATCTCTAAATATTTCAATGATACCACTTTACTTCAGATATACTACGACTATGTAGAAAGTAAAGTCGAATATGCGTCTTTAAAATGGTATCCCATACATGCATGTGAATCCTTGGTCTAGGAATGCATTAATTGAGTCTTTAAAGTTTCTTATTTTCAAGATCGGCGAAGTTTTCCACAGAGAGTTGCATCACAAGATGAATTACTTTTGCACCCTAACATGATCTCATTGAGTGTCAGAAAAGATGCCCTTTGTGAAAGGTTTTTGTGTGGTCTTCTTAATAACAACATTGAGTGTTCTTTATTGAAGGTAATTTTGATGGAGCCTATAGTTAATCAACTATAGGCTCCATCAAAATTACCTTCAATAAAGAACACTCAATGTTGTTGTTAAGAAGCTAATCGCTTAATCACTTAAGGTTGATATATATCCCCGTTTCACATTAATTTTCGTATTCTATATGCTTCTTTCGATAACTAAGTTGTCATAATCAGCAGATAAATAAACAGTGTTACATATCAAAGGGTTATATATCAACCTTAAGTGATTATGTTCTTTATTGCTTTGCCGTATGTGTTTTCTAGTACTCCGCATTAACTCCATTCGACATTTGTGGTCCCGAATGCAAAAACGAACGTTTTGAGGCGAACATCGATCTATATTTTGTCTGGAATGGCCAACGAAAATTCCGGCGAACTTATTTACTCAGGTGAAACTTTGTCGATACTTTAATATTTTTCATTTTTCTTCATCACGAATAACATATTCCACGGATATGTAATAAATTAATCGTTTTTAATGTATTTTTCCTATAATTGGGCTTCTGCCTGTTGGAAATAAAGATTATTATTATAACAGGTTGAGAAACGCTAGTACAGAATTGAACGCAAAAAAATTATTAAATTGATGGAGCTATTAACGAGGGTACCAAGATTGTACTTACTACTTTCGGTAAATGTATATCAGCATAAAAAATATCTGTTTGATCATTTCGTTTGTACAATATATACGTCGGAATTTCATTAACATTTACGTTACTTGATATTTCTTGTATTACGGGAACCTTCCCGACTTTTTCTGGTAATTTCATAGCGGCGGCTTCCCTGTCTTGTATTCTATGAACCTGTAAAGTACCGAAAACCTTTCGTTGCTTCATCAAAATTCTCTCGTCCGTCACAAACACTTTGTGTTTGTTACTGATAGCTTCGAAAATGATGGCCATAACGAAGTTTCTGAATATTTGACTGTTTTCTACGGTGACGAAGAACTTGTCGTTGATGGCAATGTCACATACTTTAGCTTCTTCGCCTTTCTTATCTTTGTCCGTTCGCATCTCTCCGATGCTCACGGGCACTTTGTATTCAGTAATTTCATCGGAGTCTATTATCTGAGCGAGTTCGCCTTCGGAAATTTGCTTTGGGGGAGGAGGTATGGCATCCGTTTTGCATACATTTACGAAAACTTTTGTTTCGGTGCCTATCTCTCTGGTTTTGACGCAGAATCCTGAAAACAAATCCAAAGTATAAATTAAGAAATAAGATTTTTTTAAATGAAAGATTATATGACATCGTAGACAGACAACACTTGCTTAATAAAGGAAGATAATATTAATAAAAGACGAACATGCTTCTAAAAGCATTCTTGGAGAATACAGAAATATGTATTTGATGTTTCAATATTAACCTTATGGTTGTTGATTGCACAATATTGTGTATCCTGTATATCTTCATAGACAAGTATATTATAATCGCGGCTTGCTGCAATTTATATGTGTTTGATGATATAAACATAATGAATTCGCCAATCTTTAATTGAACGCAATTCATCACTTATAATTAATTAAAATTTCAAGTGCTCGAAAATATCAGTAAAGCATGTTTTGATGTCAATAATGAGATGAATATAGAATGTAATGTCTGGATTTTGAATTTATTGTGATGAAATAATTGATATAAAATGACGTGACAAATTTTTATTATCTAAGTGATTGAAGAATTAAAAATAAAAATAAAAAAATATTGACTGTTTCTATCACTACAGTAATCAAAATATCAGCAGCTTGAGTTTTGTAGAAATCAAGTTATATTCTAAAAATGCTATATGAATAAATGTGTAGTTGTAACATGTAATTACGAGGTGTGACAATTTGATTCGAGGAAGAAGTCTTTAAAAATGTACATGTTAAATGGTCTATTAGCAACCACTGTTGAATCCAAAGTAATCTTCTTGAGCATTTACAAAGTGTTTTGAACAGCGATTTAATTTCAGAAGGCTTAAAACTTATTTTCCGAAATACTTTGGCTAGTTGTCTAGTATTCTATTGAATAATACTTTTAATAAATACAGGGTGTCTATAAAAGAACTCCGGGGTTTAAAAAATTAATATTTTTTAAACTATAAAAGATAGCAAAATTTGATCAATTCCTTTGAAACAAGCAGCTCAAAGAGTTTTACTCATACCAATTGGGAATGTTTCTCTCAACAGTTGGCAGCGCTGCGGAGCTTTGACCTTGAAATGACGTAGCGGCTGCGGCAGGCAGTCAGTGTCGTCTGGACTGCCGCGCTATGGCGACGCCTCAACAAAAGGCTCAATGTGTTATTTGGCTCATAGAAACTAATTCTGTTGTTACTGTACAAAGAAACTTTCGATGTAGCTATGGTGTTGACCCGCCTACAGACAAAACAATTCGTCAGTGGTTATGTGCGTTCAAGGAAACAGGAAGTGTTTTGAAGCAAAAGTCGCCGGGTAGGCCGCGTGTGTCTCAAGAGAATGTGGACAGAATCCGAGCTTCATGCACTCGAAGCCCTAAGAAATCGTTAACAAGACGCAGTCTGGACTTGGGGTTACCAAGATCAACAGTCCATAAGGTAATTCGTAAAAGACTTCGTTTAACTGCCTACAAGATACAACTTTTACACCATATCAAACCGGCAGACAAGGTTAAGAGATTCGAATTTTCTGTTTCCATGCTGGATAAAATTGATGAAGATAATGATTTTTTAAAAAGTGTGGTTTTTAGTGATGAAGCTACTTTTCATGTGAACGGAACTGTAAACAGGCATAATTGCAGAATTTGGGGTTCAGAGCCGCCCCATGAGTTTATTGAGTACGAACGTGACACGCCCAAAGTGAATGTTTGGTGTGCTCTTATGCGTGACAGAGTCATAGGTCCCTTCATTTTTGTCGAAAGGAATATCAATGGTGATGTCTATTGTGACATGTTAGAGGAGTATGTTTATCCTCAGTTGGATGACATTGAGGCGGAGAAAGGTTTAGTTTACTTCCAACAAGATGGGGCGCCGCCACACTTCAGTTTGCGTGTGCGTGAGTCATTGGACGCTCGTTTCGGCAACAGGTGAATTGGAAGGGAAGGACCTATTCCATGGCCACCAAGGAGCCCTGATATGACTCCGTTGGACTTTTTCTTCTGGGGGCATATCAAGAATCTTGTGTATGCGGAGAAAATTCGAAATGTTCGCCATCTCAGGGAACGAATAGAGAATTGCGTGGCGTCCGTTCCCCCAGACATGCTCGCCAGGACATGGGAAGAGGTAGAATACCGTTTCGACGTGTGCCGTGCCACTCACGGAGCTCACATTAAACTTCACTAAGTTGTTAAAAAATCTTGAAAATGTAAGCTTTCTAATCATGTATAAAACATGTATGTACGTTTTTTACTTTATTAAAATATTTTGTCTTAAAACCCCGGAGTTCTTTTATAGACACCCTGTATATCGTTAACAGGTCCATTGCTAGAAATTATTGCCATTTCTTTTTAACAGCTATTTTCTATAAATTTGTTATTCATTTCTCTTGCAAATCCTTTTCCATTGCCCGCATCCACCTAGTTCTAGGGCTCTTTTGTCTTCAGCCTACCACCGGTTTTATTTGTAAGGTTTTTTGTGAATATATATTTTCTTCCTTCCTATGTATTCGTACTTGCTCTAATCATCTTATTTGTCGCGTTTTTACAAATTACTTCTACATACAATTGGCTTACCTCTTCGTTACTTCTTCTCTGCCACTTTCTTCTTTCTAAAAGCCTTCTTAATATTTTCTTCCATGTTGCTTGTTTTTCTAAATATGTATGTTGTTCAAAACCTAGATTTCATACTCGTGTGTTATCGTTAATCTTGGCATTATCTTATATAATTGCCTATTTGCCTTTTTAATAATATATTTTGATCCTAAAAATGAAAATCAATTATATTATAAAATAATTGTCAGAAATTGTAACGATCCAATGTGCTAGTTGGTCATAAAGTTTCATACTGAGCAAATTGTAAGCTAACCATTGTTTATGAAAGGCCCGCTCAAGTGACAATTCCAGTCTTATTCTTTGAAGAGAATTTCGTAATCTCTTCGGTGTTCTAAATAGAATTATTTGAGTGTTCATCTGACCTCAGTTTAAGTAATTCTTGGTGTATTATTTCCGATCAAAAAAACAGATGGGCACGGTTTTTAATTGTATACGTCGCATACGTGCTTTTTAAAGTCTGATGAATCCAGTGGTTTCCACTGTATACTTTAATCTTTTGCTATGAAACATAAAGTTTCATAACCTATAATTACTTTCGAAGACAAATGAGTATGCAAAAATCTTTCTCATTGCTCAAGTCAGGTTAAAATTGGTTTGACTGGTTTTCGATTAATCTGCACTTCCCCAGCGTATTGCATCTCGCACTCTATTAATATTATCATTCATCATTGTTGTTTTTCGTTGCCCGCTTATGGATCTATCACATTTTATCGCCCATCGTTAAATCTTTAACTCCACTTAATCACACCATACCTTTAATAACATATTGAGAATATGTAAGTAAATGGGAATATATAAGATGTAACATTAAGACTCCAAAATTACTTATATGATTCTTGTTTTAAGTAGATGTACATTATTACGCAGTAAAATGTTATTTCTTTCATTGACTAGGAAAACTATTTGTGTATAAGAAGTACTGATTCACAATTAAGGATGTCTTAGCCAACTAGTTGCGGTAAAATGGTTAGATAAATTAATCTCTCAGAAACAATAACTTATTTTTTTCTAAGCTACCGGGCTGGAATCAGATCTCTGGAACTGCTGCTTCACTTGAAGACGTAATATCTACTCTTGTAAGCGACACTTAATGAGATCAACAGCAGCCCAGTACCAGGTCGGCTGAAAAGTCCCCGGCCTGCAGTGGCGGCTCGTGAGTATTTGACATGGTGAGGCAGATAGAATAATAAATATTCAAAATTGTTTACAATTGATTAATAAACTCTATATACCTACTACATATAAAAACAGTTTATATATATTTATATATATATAGGGCTTCCAGTACAAACAGGGCTGCCAGACGTGAACTGAGCCCTATATCGCGCCCTATTCGATTTTTAAGGGAAAACGAAGTTTTAAAGCAAACCCTTGTGAAACGAAAATAAATATTCTAAAAAATAAAACAAATTCTAAAAACATTAATCGAAAATAAGAACTTAATCTTCT